>PVIU01002605.1:0-167105 GCA_004026605.1 Ondatra zibethicus | reverse complement strand
CATGAGATGCTGAGAAGAAGGTATATTCTTTCCTGTTTGGGTGGAATGTTCTATAGATGTCTATTAAGTCCATTTGATTCATTACATCTGTTAGTTCTCTTATTTCTCTGTTAAGTTTCTGTCTGGTTGACCTGTCCATTGGTGAGAGAGGAGTGTTGAAATCTCCTACAATTAGTGTGTGGGGTTTGATGTGTGCTTTAAGTTCTAGTAGTGTTTCTTTCACATATGTGGGTGCTTTTATATTAGGGCCATATATAGTCAGGATTGAGACTTCATCCTGATGGATTATTCCTTTTAAGAGTATAAAGTGTCCATCTCCATCTCTTCTGATTGATTTTAGTTTGAAGTCGATTTTGTTTGATATTAGTATAGCCACACCTGCTTGTTTCTTAGAGTCGTTTGATTGAAAAACCTTTTTCCAACCCTGTTCTCTGAGATAATATCTGTCTTTGTGTTTGAGGTGTGTTTCTTGTAAACAACAGAATGTTGGATCCTATTTTTTTATCCATTCTCTTAACCTATACCTTTTTATAGGTGAATTGAGTCCATTGATATTAAGTGATATTAATTACCATTGGCTGTTAACTCCGGTTATTTTTTTGGGGGGGTGGTAGAGTTTGTGTGTTTTCCTTCTATGAGTTGTGCTGGTGTAGAGTTGTTAGATGTCTGTGTTATTACGGGTGTTGTTATCTTCCTTTCGTTGTGGTTTTCCTTCTAGTACTTTCTGTTAGGCTGGGTTTGTGGCTTTGTTTTGCTTAATTTTTTTTTTATCCTGGAATATCTTGTTTTCTCCATCAATGGTGAAAGAAAGCTTTGCTGGGTATAGTAGTCTGGGCTTGCATCCATGGTCTCTTAGTGTCTGCAGCACATCTATCCATGACCTTCTTGCTTTCATGGTTCACATAGAGAAATCAGGTGTAATTCTGATAGGTTTACCTTTATATGTTACTTGACCTTTTTCCTTTGCAGCTCTTAATTTTCTTTATTCTATATGTTTTGTGTTTTGATTATTATATGGTGAGGGGATTTTTTTTTTGATCCAGTCTATTTGGTGTTCTGTATGCTTCTTGTACCTTCATAGGAATATCCTTTTTTAGGTTGGGAAAGTTTTCTTCTATAATTTTGTTGAATATATTTTCTGGGCCTTTGAGCTGGAACTCTTCTCCTTCTTCTACCCCTATTTTTCTTAGGTTTGGTCTTTTCATGGTGTTGCAGATTTCCTGGATGTTTTGTGTTAAGAATTTGTTGGATTTGTTGTTTTCTTTGATCAATGAGTTTATTTTCTCTATCGCATCTTCAGCGTCTGTGATTCTTTCTTCTATCTTTTGTATTCTGTTGGTTATACTTGTCTATGTAGTTTCTGTTCATTTACCCAGATTTTCCATATCCAGCCAACCCTCGTTTTGTGTTTTCTTCATTGCCTCCATTTCGGTTTTCAAGTCTTGAACTGTTTCCATTCCCTGTTTGGTTGCTTTTTCTTGGTTTTCTAGTGTATCTCTGAGGGATTTATTCATTTCTTCTAACCTTTTTTTAGTCTTCTTATCCTTTTCTTTTAAGGAGTTTTTCACATCCTCTTTAATGGTCTCTATCACTTTCATAATGTTATGTTTAAAGTCGATTTCTTCTACTATTTCTGGATTAGGTTGTTCAAGTCTTCCTGTTACATATTCGCTGGAGCCTGGTGTTATCATGTTGCTTTTCAGGTTGTTGGAGGAATTCTTGCATTGGCGCCTGCCTATCTTTTCCTTTGAATGTGGTCAGGAGAGTCTAGGGGGCTTGGTCCTTTTGTTGTGACTGACTGTGTAGTTGGGAGATTTTTCTTGTTCTGCCTGCTCTTAGGTCCCCTCAGCACTGGAGTTGGTTCTCAGATCACCTCCTCCCTGAAGCAGGCTGTGGTGGTGGATCTAAGGACCCCCTCTGGATGGCTCTAGTGGTACCGAATCAGGGCCACTTGCTGGCCAAGGACCCCGCAGACAAAAGCACAAGATTGGTAGATGCCAGCTCCTCTAGATGGTTCTGCTGGTAGTAGATCAGGGCCACTTGCTGGCCAAGGACCACACAGGCAAAAGTGTGGGCTTGTTAGATGCAGCTCCGTGGAACAAAGAAACCCCTGCTGCCCTGTGCTCACCACCCTGTCCCCAGAGCCTCAGCTCTGAAGCAGGCTGCTTTGTGAGATCCTAGGACCCCGCTAATGGAAAGGGGAGCTTGGGGGCAAGCTGGGTTGGGATAGCAGAAAAGCCAGTAGCCGGGAGAAGCCCTGCAGCCGAATGGTCAGAAAGTTTAGGGGGATGGAGGGTGCCTGCACCCCATTCCCGGGGCATCTGGGCAGGTGCCGGGTGGGGACACACTTACCCTCCAGATGGCTCTGCTGGTCACAAACCCATTCTTAAGTAAGACTCTTCCAAAACTACTTTACAATGTTAAAAATGAGAACAAATCAGTATGAGAAGAAAATGACAAAAGAAGCCCGAACCATGTATCTCTACCAGGTCGTTTATGTGTAATAAACATTTGTAGCACAGATTGGTGTTTAGCCAAGAGATAAAAATAATTTTTTTCCGTTTCCTGAGGGAGTGCAACCCACACACTACAGGGGAATCAGATCTGAGCCATTCTCTATAACCTTGCTCTTGACACAACCATGGAGCAGTGACTTTTCTTTCTAAGCTGAGTAGGTGAGGATTGGCTCAGGGAGATGAACAGGTGCATTCTGAGCACTGATTTGAGGATGCTGACAGAAAGCCTGGTGGGCTCAGGTCTGGACTACAATATGTTGTTCATTCTTGCTTTCTTGACAATGAAGCTGTTTGAGTACAGTTTGTAATTCTAACCAGAACTCCAAGAATAAAGACTGTGATTGCTACCCTGGTCAAACCTGAACACATGATGTGACTTGGCTCAGGTCAAATGACAAATGAGATATGAGGTGCTTGCTGCCTTCATAAATAATTGTATATAAGGAGCAACCAGAGAATAAAAAAATACTTCAAAATTTAAAATATAGCTGAAATGTTAATTAATTGACAATACAATTAATTCACTATATTAAGTCCAGGATTTATACATTATAAGTTTATTTCTTAGAGATGTAAATGATTCACCAGGCAATGGTGGCACATGCCTTTAACCCCAACACTCAGGAGGCAGAGGCAGGTGGATCTCTTTGAGTTCGAGATCAGTGTAGTTCCTGGACAGCCAGGAATACACAGAGAAACTCTGTCTACAAAAACAAAAAAAGAAAGAAAGAAAGAAAGAAAAAGAAAAAAGAAAAAGAAATATAGATGACTCAGTAGGTAAATGTAGGATGGAAGCCGCTTGGTTCTAGCTTAGACCTGAAACAATCACACAGAAACTGTATAATTAAATCACTGCTTGGCCCATTAGTTCTAGCTTCTTATTGGCTAACTCTTATATTAATTTAATTCATTTCTATTCATCTGTCTCCAGTGGCTCCATGGCTTCTCTCTGACTCTGCCCTTCTTTCTACCAGCATACAGTTTAGTTTTCCCCACATACCTAAGTTCTGCCCTATCAACAGGCCAAGGCAGTTTCTTTAGTCATTAACCAAGACAGAAGGACCTCCCACATCATTTCCCCTTTTCTCTTTAAACAAAAAGGAAGGCTTTAACTTTAACATAGTAAAATTACATATAACAAAACAGTTATCAAGCAAGAATTATACAATATTTATATCTACTTCCTATCTATTCTTCAACTCCATCAAAGACTCCAGAAGGATATAATATTACCTAAGTGAAAAGCAAGTACGTTGTAAGCAACTTACAAAACTCTAGAATTGACTGAGACATCTCACTGCCTGGACAGTCACCCAAGGTTCTTCTGTACCATTGGGGCATCCATCTTCAGCCTACAGGCCCATCGTATCCAGAAGACTTTCCATTAAGCAGGAAATTTCAAAGACAGTTCCGCCTATATTGGCAGTTGGACAGTCACTTTTTTGTATCCTGCAGAATGTCTAGTAGAGTCTTTTATGAAGCAGGAACCCCAATGGACCATCTTACCTTTAGGCAAGTTCAGCAGTCATTTCTCTGTGGGTCCTGCATGTCTAGTCAAGCAGTCCAGGCAAAAGCAGCTTCTTGCCCAAATAGCTAACCAACTCCATAAGGAGCCTCTTCAATGCTTCTACATCCTCTTGAAGTAGCTTGGTGCTGCCAGGAACAGAGGTATCTCACTATCATGAAAGGTCTTAAGTTCTTAAACATTATAAATGCCATATTCTGTAGTCTTTGAAAGATTTGAGAAATGCCTTTCAATCTGAAATACATATCTGTCCATCTAGAAAATCTAACATGACTACAAGCTTGATGATTATCTATTAACCTATATTTCTTAATTATATATTATATTTTTAAATGAACTGCCCAATCACAATACTTTAATCAATAGCAGAATATATATATATATATATATATATATATATATATATATATATATATACAGTATAACAAAATTAACCTTAAATTTGTATCAATAAACCAAGATCCACACCAAAGCAAATTATTCATCTCTACAGCAGGTAAAGGTCTTTGTCGCCAAACCTAATGACCTAGGTTCAAGCCCTAGGAGCCACATGGTCGAAGGAGAGAACTGACTTCCACAGGTTGTCCTCTGATCTTTGCATGAATATCATAGCATATGTATGCTCATACATACATGTATGCACATATTGACAGATGCTGTGGGACAATGGTTTTACCCTATAAACATTTGTTTCTTATACTTGTTTAATAAAATGCTGATTGGCCGGTAGCCAGGCTAGTGTTATAGGTGGGGTAACCAGGCAGGAAGTACAGGTGGTGCAATGAGAACAGGAGAATTCTGGGAAGAGGATTCTGCAGGCTACAGTTAAGACCCAGCTGCAGAGGAAGCAAGATGTGACTGCTTTGCTGAAAAATGTACCAAGCCACGTGGCTAACTCAGACAAGAATTATGGGCTAATGTAAGTTATAAGAATTAGTAAATTTGCCGGGCGGTGGTGGTACACGCCTTTAATCCCAGCACCCGGGAGGCAGAGGCAGGTGGATCTCTGTGAGTTTGAAACCAGCCTGGTCTATAAAAGCTAGTTCCAGGACAGGCTTCAAAAGCTACAGAGAAACCCTGTCTCGAAAAACCAAAAAAAAAAAAAAAAAAAAAAAAAAAAAAAAAAAAAAAAAAAAAAAAAAAAAAAAAAAAAAAAGAATTAGTAAATTAGAAGCCTGAGCTAATGGGACAATCAGTTTATAATGAATGTAAACCTCTGTGTGATTTCTTTGGGACTTAGCTACTGTGTGAACCAGGCAGGACAGAAACCCCAACAACAGGCAGAGGCTGCTCGTTTGTTCCCAGCTGCCCAGGCTCGAAATAACCACACAAACTGTATTGATTAAATCACTGTTTGGCCTATTAGCTCTAGCTTCTTATTGGCTAGCTCTTACATCTTAAATTAACCCATTTCCATTAATCTGTGTATCCCCACGTGGCTGTGGCTTACTGGCAGAGTTCCAGTGCATCTGTCTCTTGCAGGCAGCTACAAGGCATCTCTCTGACTTTGCATTTTTTTCTCTCATCATTCAGTTTAGTTTTTCCACCTAGCTCTACTCTGCCCTATCACAGGCCAAAGCAGCTTCTTTATTTATTAACCAATAAAAGCAATACATATACAGAAGGAGTTCCCACATCATCTCCCCTTTTGGAAGTTGTATTGTAAGAAACTTCCAAAACTCTAGAATTGACAGATACATCTTGCTGCCTGGACCATCACCCAAAGTGCTTCTGTAACAGTTTCATGAAGCAGGAAATTTCAAAGACAGTTCCGCCTATATTGGCAGTTTGTCAGTCACTTTCTTCTGTGTCCTGTAGAATATCTGGCAAACCCTTTTATGAAGCTGGAACCCTGAAGGACTGTCTTACCTTCTTTAGACAACTTCAACAGTTATTTTTCTGTGGGTCCTGCATGTCCAGTTTATACAGTATAACATCAAGCAGTCCAGGCAAGAGCAGTTTCTTGCCCAAATATCTAACAAAATCCATAACATGTCCATCATCCTCTTGAGGTAGATTGGTGCTGCCAGGAGCAGATGTGTGTCACTGTCATGAAAAGTCCTAAGTTCTTGAAACATTTTAAATGCAATATTCTGTTAGTCTTTGAAATATTGACGAATATCTATCCATCTGAAATATATCTCTGTACATCCAGAAAACCTAATTTACACAACTATAAGTTTGACTATTATAAATGACTATCAGTTAATCTGTATTTCTTAACTATACATTACATTTTTAATGAGCTGCACAAACACAATACCTTATTCAAGAGCAGAAATATACATATAACAAAATTGACCTTAAATTTGTATCAATAAGCCAAGAGCCATATCAATGCCAAGTATTCATCTTTTATAGCATATCCCCCTTTAAATGTAAACAAGTATTTATAAACAATATTTGGGAATTTAGGTGTAGTTCTCTCCAACTGCTTCCTGCTGGTTTTTGGGAAAAGTAATTTTAGGGGTTTATGAAGACCTTTTGGGTAGTCTTGGTCCATCAAACCACATTAGTCTAGAAGGAATCCATAGGTTCTCATCCTCTGTGGAATCAAAAGCAGAACCTCTTTTCCAAAGCAACATATCTTGAGACCCAAATTTTGAAGTCAAGATACCTTTAAAATATATATGTTGGTTTAGGTTAGCAGCCTGTACAATGAAAGGTTTCTCTGTACTTATTCACAGTCAAAAAATTCAAAGAAAACACAATAATATGCATAATCCAGACTTTCTGTCTATTTTCCATCTTCATGTGGCTTATTTTTCTTACTTATTTTTCTACAAGTTTAATATTTATTTTATTATCTTTACTCCTTTAATCTATGACTGTTTGTACTCTTTTATATTATAACTGTCTATACTCTTTTTTCCTCTCTCTCAAACCTATATACATTTATCTAACACTGTGACAAATTTGGAGGTCTTTTCCATCTGAATTTCTATGTATTGCACATGTATCTGTAATTTTTTTTGATCAGGAGTACTTTTTTTAAAATGCTAAGCAGGCATGGCTAGGACCAACTCCAAGGTCCTGCCTGTTGGCTCTGCCCAGTCCAACATAAAGGTGGCATGTTCACTGCCTCTGAGAGCCATGCACATTGCCCCATTTTCATGCACACAGCGGGTCTATGTTGCCATTAAGCAAGTTGTAGCACTCTGCTCACAAATCCCATTTAAATGCTCTATAGCTGGACATCCTGAAAGAGTCAGAGTTCATTCTGCTAGCAGGAACCAGGAAGCTATATTTTTAAATTAAGTTTTTGCTGTTTTTGCCACTAAAGCTGAGTCAGGAAACCTCTTAAAGGAGCCATGTCTCTGCTTGCTGCCAGTAAACAGAGCCCATCTGAAAAGAAAATGATGGCTACCAAGAAGCCATGCTTAGCTCTGTTCTTTTGTGCTTAGAATTCCTTTCCACTCTCAGGTTTTATGGATGTAGTCACCCATGTTGGCACAAATCTGTTGTCGGAGGTTGCTCGTTTGTTCCCAGCTGCTCAGACCTGAAATAATTACACAAAGCTGTATTAAATAAACACTGCTTGGCCAATCACTTAAGCATATTTCTACCTAGCTCTTACAACTTAAATTAACCCATTTCTATTATTTTATATTTTCTCATGAGGCTCATGGCATATCGGCAAGGTTCTGGCTGGCAGCTCACATCTTTCTCCTCTGGTGGCTACATGGCACCCCACTGACTCTGCCTTCTTTCTCCCAGCATTCAGTTTAGTTTTCCCACCTAGCTCTACTCTGCCTTATCACAGGCCAAAGCAGCTTCTTTATTCATCAACCAATAAAAGCAACAGAAGGGCATCCCACACCATGCACATGTACACACATAAAGGTTAAGAAAAAGGATAGGCATAATGATTCTAATAAAGAGTCCAAAATGTATAGAGAAAAATTAGTTGGGGAGGAATGGCATGCCAAGAAATATGCTTTTTAGTGGAAAAATTAAAGTTTTAACACCCCCACAGTGATACACTTCCTCTAACAAAGCCACACCTACTCCAACAAAGCCACACCTCCCAATAATGCCACTCCCTATGAGCTTATGGGAACCAATTACATTTAATTACCACACACACCCATGGAGAGTTGTCTTAATCGCACCAGTGAAATTCTCATCACCACCTCCCAGCAGCGCTGTAAACTGAGGACCCAGTCTTCAGCACATAGCCTTTGGAGGACATTTAGGATAGAAGTTATGGGGCTAGAGGGATGTGGGATGACTCAGTGGCTTGAACGATTCTTGCAGAGGTCCTGAGTTTCATTCAGTAACCATATTGTGAGGTCTCTCACAATGACCTGCAATTGCAGCTCCAGCAGATTTAATGCTCTCATTTGGCCTCTGTGGACACAGCAATCAATGCACAGACCCACACATACATACCCACACTCACATAATACAAATTTAAAAAAAATCTTTAGTGAAGAGACCCAAGGTTTGAATGGTGTTTCAGTTGGTAGGGGCACTTATGGCAGAGGACCTGTGTTCAGTTCACAACACCCACATGGTGGCTCGCAACCATCCATGACTCCAGTTCCAGGGGATCTGATGGCCTCTTTTGCCTTCCATGGAACATAGCTCATAGATACATATGTAGGCAAAACACTCATATGTAAAAAAACCCCAAACCACAAAAGTCAAAAACCCAGACCATGACTCCTACATGTATTTTTCATCTTCATTAGCCCTACCATAATGTGCCTAAATAATTAACTAACTGCTGAGGGAAAAAACTAGGTATTCACATGTATGTGTGTAATCCTTTCCATTTCTCTACATCATCTGGTAACTTTTATGCCTGTTAACTTCTGAGGCTTTATCTGAGACTAACTTGGCACAGAGTAAAAAGCCTTTCTGACCTTCTCCCAATTTTCCAAACTTTTATTTTATTTTATTTGAGTTTGGGTATAGTTTATTTAGTGGGTTATGGCAGTGAAGGGGAAGGGGGAGAAGGAGAGGGGAGAGAGAGAGAAAGAGAGAGAGAGAGAGAAAGGGGGAGAAGGGGGAGAGAGAGATGGCAGCCACCTCTTCAGAAGAGGGACAGGGAGGGAGAGCCCAATTTTCCAAACTTCTTTAGCACTAAAATTCCCTTCTACAATTCTCCTTTCTATGTCAGCACGCAACTGTAGTTAAATATTTGTGTACTTTGTGGTAACTTCCCATCTCTACTACAATAATGCATACTTATTTAATGTCAGTGTTTTCATAGTTCATAGAAGTCACCCAGCAAATAGTTGCTGAAGTAGAATGTGCAAAACTCAGAAATAATGAACCTAGGATTGATATCAAATCACCTCTATGACAAACCATTAATACATAAGGAGAGAGTAAGCCAAGGTTTTAGTTTAGGACAGTACTGAGTGTAGTCTCTCACTCCCTGTCCTCTTCAATGCCAAAACTCTTCTCTGTACTCATTGCCATTGTCGTTTGCTAAGCCTTGCACCCAGAACTCACTCTGAGAAACCGTCTAACCAGCTATCTGATGCACCATCCCTCGACTCCACTTCTGCTTGGCTCATTACACACGCCCTTCCAATTCGGAGACCTCCGAACCTCAGTCCTGCAATTTCCTCTCATCTAGTTCTCCATGAAGTCCTGTCCCCGTGACAAAGCACACTTTGGAGAGCAGCTGAACACTGCTGGAGAAAATCAGCACGGCCCTGTAGTCTGCCATCACAGTTGTTCACGTGGCAGCCAGTGATGGCTTGCAACTCTGCGCATACCACACCTCCACAAAGTCTTTCCAGAACTCTGGTCGTGGCCTGGCAGGCCTTCCCTGATCCCCCCCAGCCCCCGCCACGCCACCAGCCTCTGGGTGCAGGCTCTCCTCCCTGCCACTCTTCCAAAGCTTTCCACTCATTCCCTGATCCCAACTCACATGTAATCCGGTTTTTGCTCTTGTTCTCTTTAAAATCACTTTCCTTAAGGTTAAAATTTACATCACGAATGGAAGACCTACCATTTTTCCATTTTGGTTTCTGTATCCTCCCACGAGTGACTTTCTTCTTTTTTCTATACAAAGTTCATTTTCTTCCATCATACCTTAAATGCTGGCAGCCTCCGTGGTCTCTCCTTGGCTCCATGCTGCTTGTCTTCTTTTTGTAGCATGCGTGCCAATGACTCACAGATACAGCCTGGCCCAGGCCTCACATCTAAAGAGCCATACATATGAGTATTGTACCATCTGACATTACCCAAATGACCCATGGGTACAAACACTGAGTATGTTAAAAATTCAACATTGTCATTTGAGCTAGAGGAACTTGCTAGCTATCCTTCACAGTCATTTTAATTTGTCCCATTCAGACAACTGTTAAATTATTTTTATTTTCTTTTTTATATAATTTTATTTAACTTTACTTTCTGTGCATTGGTGTGAAGGTGTCAGATGCCCTGGAACTGGAGTTACAGACAGTTGTGAGCTGCTATGTGGGTGCTGAGAATCAAACCCAGGTCCTCTGGAAGAGCAGTTAGTGCTCTTAATCACTGAGCCGTCCCACCAGCCCTAATTTCTACTTTCTAAATGTATTTGTAACTCTGCCAATCTTTTCATTGATATCACTTCTCCCCTGGGTCAGAGGCTATCTGTGAGACTTAAATGTTCTCATCTTGACACTCTTAAAATCTGTATATAGCAGAGTAAGCTCTGAATTGCCCCAATTCCAGGCAAGGGCTCACTCTATCCCTTTAAATACTTTACATATAAATGGCCAAATTGTATTGAGTTGTCTAAATCGTCACAATGCACATCCCGTTTATGAGCCAGGGTCTCATTATGTAGTTTTTTTGACCCATTTTCCAAGGGTTAGGATGGCAGTTTGCCACCCTAGCCAGGATTTCCTTATTCTCTTAGCTTCATCTTTTGATACTGAACACTATGCATGTACATTTCTCTACACAATATGGCGTTTCCATCCAAAGCAGAATTTGCTCCTCCATCTCTCTATTTAAAGGAAACACTAAAGCTCCACCTGTATAAACCACACAAGAAAGTTAGGGATTTAAGCTCTCACATATGCTAGGTGATTTTTATTCATGAAGCTTCATTTTACACTGTTTGAAAACACATGCCTTCAAACTATGTCTTCTTGACCTCAAATCTAACACTTAGAAAAACTCAATCCCAGTTTAAATCCTCTATAGCAAAGTTTAAAAAAATAGAAAACAGTAAAAATACAATTTTTCATTCTCCATTTAGCTAATAGTACAGCAGATACCATAAAACATCTGGAAAAAGTGGGGTCTCTCTGGAAAAAAGCAAAAGTAAGGTTTAGTCATTAAGTAGCCTACCTTTCCAGCTTTATCAGGAGGTTAAATAAAGACCTTCCAAGATGAAGCTTCCTTGTATTCACCTTGACGGGAGGAGCCTCAGGCTGCTCTTCAGGACTAAGCTGCTGTACAGCATGCAGGTGTCACATCACTTGTTTGCGTCTGAAGTGTAAGACTGTTATAGCAAAAACGGCACTTTTGGAACTTGGGGTGGGGCGACTGTGGATGTCTTGAAATTATGTGTGCGGTATTGAGCATGGATTAGTTCCATCTCCTAAAGGACTTTCCTAACTCATCAGATGCCCAAAAGGCAAATGGAAATGGAAAATGCTTTAAGATAACCAAGAACAAGTGATTTCTCAGATCCCTCCCTCATATATCCATATATATTTTAAAACTATGGAATAAAGACATTCAGTATTTGGTTCAGGTTTTATGAATTTTTTTTTGTTTTGCTACAAGATCTAAATCTGAGAATGCTTAAACTGATAAACTTGTGCTGTCATTTCTTAATGGAAGAAAGTGTAAAATTCCAGTTGAATAGGCAGAAAATAACTATTTTCAAGGTCATGACAGATTAAACAGTCACTGAGAAAAGTTCCAAGTGAAAGGCTTGAAGTCCCATTCAGCATGAAGCACAGCACATGTGCAAATACATGTCAATCACAGCCCGAAAATCTGCTTACTCTATGGAGCAATGAACAACTCAGACATCCACCTGTCTTTGGCTGCAAGTGTTGGGATCCAGTTGCAAGCTTGGTATTTGCAGCTCGAATGCAGAGGGGCAAATAACAGGGCTATTTTCTGAAAACTGGATCTTGCTCACTGGATCTCTAGGGCACCTCCGTTGTTATACAGGCTCAAGCATTAGTGAACTGGATTATCTCTCAAACCTACAGCTCGGTTAAGAAACAGATAAAAACCAGAGGATAACTGTAGCCATCCATTTGAAGTGAACTGCTTTCTTAAGAACCCAAGAAAAAATTTTACTTATAAACATGTTTTACAAATGAAATGATAAAGACACACAAAGAACCCCCCCCCCAAATATGAGCCTGGATATTTTTTTTTTTTTGGTGAGATTTTATTGTTCTCAACATCTGTCTTCATCTGGGCTCAAATGATCCTCCTGCCTCAGGCTTCTGAGAGTTGGGACTGCAGTTGCTCATAACCATAACCAGCTGGACAGCTGGAAACTGAGCACTTAGTGGGCATTTGCTAGCAAGTGAGTATTAAAGGGAACAGTTATAAACGTGCCTGTCTCAGGGGATACATGGGGGGTTTAAAAGTAGTCTGAAATTCAGTGTGAGATGGGGCACTGGGTATGTGGAGTTTCCTCTAACATTTTTTAAAAAAATTAAACCAAAATTTCAATGAAAGAGGAGGAAGGGAGAGAGAACAACACCCTACTTTCAGCAAGTAAGCTATGCATTACTGATATTTTCAAAAGGAAAAGAGGCTTGATGGTAGTCATCCACTGTCAGGGTCTGAATCTAGGACCTCAGAGACAGGCTACCACTGAGCTACACACTACACTGCACATAGACCTCTGTCCTTATTTTTTGAGACAGGGTCTTGCTGAGTTGCTTCAGTTATCCTCAAATGAGATCCTCTGCCTCAGTCTCCAGAGAAGATGATATTAGATGAGCTACTTACATGGTTTTTAATGACCATTAGTCAATACATTACACAAATTTGTTTGGTTAGAGATCTATCATATCCATTTGTCATTCACTTATTTTAATCCAATTTCTCACAGAAGACCAATAGAACAAGAGGTATGTTAAGAAAAATAAATTCAAATTTAGCAAACCTTAATGTGCAATAAATAGTACCTTCACTGATGAAAGTTACATAGAGCGTTAAACATACTCACCAAAAATGAACAAACTGCAAAACATCCAAACAGGTGCAGGGGTTCTTCCCCCCACCCCCCGCCACGCGCCACTTTACCCATGCTAGGCTGACTATGTCACGGAATAACAGATACTGTTAAGCTTTGCATATTAGTATTTGGTGGAGGAATTGGATGGGTTTTAAAGGTGGTGAATCACACTTTAATCTCAGCACCAGGGAGGCGGCACTGCAGAGTAACTGTGCTAACGAAAGAAGCTTATTCGTTTTGTTATTACAGGTTCCGAAGAGCAGCTCACCTGGATCTCATCCTAGTGATCCGGAGTCTTTTGTGAACCTGAAAGTGAGGGGAAGGAAAAGGCCAGTTCCTCCACTTACTTCCTAAGTTAAATTATGAGAAATCCATTAGGGGACACTTAGCTTGAGGAGCTGAGGAGGTGACAGCTCATTTAGTAAAGTGCTTGCTAAGCAGTATGAGGTCCTGAGTTCGGATCCTCAGCACCTAGCAAAGAGCCAAGCACAGCAGCCTTGGCCTCTACACATGTGCCCATGCATCTGCCCATGTAATAAGCAAACAAAATTAAAGGCAAAGCAGCTTGACTTACCTGTCTTCATCAGACAAACCATTCAAAAACCTGTTGTTTGAGTAACTTGCGAACAAGTCAAACAGCCACACTGAGTGAAGTAAGCTATATGCTATTTTCCTCTGAACACTGTTACTTAAGATTACTGAGTTCTAGGAAACTGTACAGACTTCTGGCTTTTCTGCCATGCATATTTTCACATGGACAGCTTTTGGAAACTAGACATTCTTTGCTAGAATAGTAAGATAAAAGGTTTTCTTTCTTTTTCTTTCAACAGGGTCTTACTATGTAGCCCTGGCTGGCCTGGAACTCACTATGTAGATCAGGCTGGCCTTGAGCTCAGAGATCTCCCTGCTTTTGCCTCCCAAGTGCTGAGATTAAGGGCGTTCAACCACCATTCCTGGATCCAACAGTTTCTTTCAGAGGGTGCAGAAGACACCTCTTCTGATGAGGACTCACTCATGCCAAGAACAGCATCTGGTCTTGCCCCTGTGCATTCCTATACTACCTGTAACTTCAAGTCAGTACAAGTTACTCATCTATAGTAGTTAATCAACAAAGCAGTTCAAGCCTGAGCTTTGTAAATGCTTGAAGTTTAATTTTCTATGCTTGACTACCAAGGCTTTAACTTCAGTGTTATCACCTAAAAAGGTCATCTTTGAGATACCTTCGACTTCTGAAAGCTCTGGTCTCATGTTTAAGAGTCACTCGCGCCATTCTGCTTACATTACTAACAGCTTAGAAGTTATGGAAAATCCCAGTAACTGGCCAACAGGAACCTTCCTCTGACCAAGGAAACAGATTTACTCAGGAATCTGCTCTAAGGATGAGTTTAAATAGGATTCCTCACCAGGTATGTGTGCACAGGGGAGGATGAGATGGGGGACTATGCACCAATCTGTCAGCCTGGGCTGTATAGTTAGTTCCAGGCCAGCATGGGCTCCATAGTGAGACAATGTCTCAGAAAACAAAATCAAAGTTCTTGTATTCCTAGGAAGATGAGATACCTTTGGGGAAGGGTTTCTTTTCTGTAGGATTTCAGCTCACTGTGTGGCACCACGTAGAGTAGTGCAGCCCAGGTGTGCCAATTCCAGATTTCAATACTGTTGAGACTGAAAGCTCTGAGCCTATCACCCTCATCTACAAAATGGGAACAAAGTATTGTAGGATTTTGTGAGACGTGAGAGATAGCAAGCATCGCCAGACACAAAGCACTTAAGAGTTGCCTTTTAAACTCAAGTTTATTTAGTATTCTCTAGGCGGGACTTTTATATTTTCTCTAGATGGTATTTTCCCCGTACTGATAGACTGCTGTGTTTATATGCTACCTCAAGTCTACTTTAGACGTAAACACTCCAGGGAAAACCCACTCTAGTGCGCAGTGAAGGGAAGGAAGGACCATGCAGCTGGGGGGAAGAAAACAAACATAGCCTTCAAGAAGGCATTCTCAAAGATCCCACATAGGAAGTAGAGTTTGGAGGTATTTTCATCGTGTTTAATAGGTGTTCACAAAGAGGAAGTCCGTGGCAGTCACTGTTCCTCACAAACTGAGTACGTCCATTTACTTGCTGGTTTTATAAAATTTAACATTTTAGAGGTCATTTAAAAATCAGTACACATAATATCCTCCCAATTTAGTTGAGGTATCTGTAGTAACTAATCTATATGACAATTGTTCTGAAAACATGTATAAAACTTTCAGGCTACAAAATGAATATCCCAACTAGTAAAATTACTCTCAGCATTAAAAAATAGCGTGTCAAAATGTAGTGTGTTTAAATAGGAAGTGTCACACTTAGTCAACTCTATTTCTAAAATAACATGGCGTCACTTTAAGAGAAATGTGGTTTTTCCAAAATAGCAAAATTGTTATCTTTCCCCATGGTTTAAAAAATAAGTATTACCATCATGACATCACTAGAAAGAAATGGAAGCATACAAGGAATAAACTATAGTTTCTTTTATATCAAAATGTACTCTTGAAAATGTGTTTGGCACAGTGCTAAATCATATATAGTTAATACTAAATATTGCAGGATACAATAAACCCTGGAGCTGTTTACACCCTCTTATGGGAATGAAAATAATAGATAGCAATTATCAGAAGTCAGCCTGTACAAAGTGTATAAACAATATTTTATGTTCTGCTTTGAAAACCAATGATATAATAAATTTTACATAAAAGACTGCAAAATAATATAAATGGATTTAAACAGATCTTTACAATAAGAAATTCAAATGGAAACAGACAAGTAACAAAGAGAAGTAAAAAAATTTATTGCAGTATTCGCTCCACCAGACGGCCGGGGCCCTTCTCGTACTGTTTTCAGGGTGACCTAATACAACAAAATCTACATTTACAAAAGCTCCTTCTGCAGGTAGGCCACAGGTACTGCATGCTTTGTTCTCGACAGAATAAATTATATGTCCAGGAGAGTCTGCCACTTTACAGCCTGGAGAGACAATGCTTCCCTGGAAACTGGGCTAAGCTAAAGAAAGCCATCCGCTTAGGTTCAACTCCAAGAACACTTTATTAAGAACATTAACAGACTAATTTCCAACATTCACTTGTTTATTTTTTAAACAGAAAGTTTTTTCCAAGATATAAACAATTTTGTTAAACTATAATACAGTGGGAGTAAAAACGAAGCGAGAAACGTTTCTGCTGCACAACAGCGAAGGGGAGCTCCCACAGAAATGTCTGCCCAACATTCCTTCCTTGTTCCTGCATCCCAGGTTCCACTCTTCAAAAAACTGATTTTTTTTGCCAGAATGTTGATATTTCAAGTTTTTTTGCCTTTTAAAAAAATTCCTGTAAATTTGGCTGCATGTACAAATTCATTAGCTGGAAGTCCCGTCCTTGGCGGCATACAGGGATCGTAAAGTCTGAACAACTTTATTAGTCAGCTTATTAGCACTCGTTAGAGCAATTTTTTTGTAAATAATGTCTGACTCTTTAATAGTGTCTACCCAAGGCACCAGTTTGCGGCCATCGCGGCGCTTAGCCTCCGTCCAGGAGCCACTGTAGGAGCCTGCCATCCACTGAACACTGAAGCCACTGCTGGTTTTCTGTACTACTCTTGCAATTTGTGGTCGATCTTTGTACTTTGGACAGCAAATAGCGATGACATCCATGACGTCAACACTTTCATTCATCTGTGCTGCCAACTCCGTAGAGTCTGAATTTCGTTTTGACCTTCTCAATGACTAAAACATTGGGAGGGGAAAAAAGACCAAGTGTTACACAAAAGAATTTTAGTGAAATTATCGTTTTTATTGCTTTTAATCCCTTGACGCCGGGAGTTGGGATTTCCCAGCACACTTCCATTGCCGGCAATGAGACGCACCGTGACCGCCAGCGCCAAGGGGTTAACATATACTTGTAAAACCATATAACTTTTAATTTGTACCCGTGTCTTTACTCTTGATATATAAAATTATATGTACATATAAACCATAAAGCTACATAAAACTTAGCAACAATAAAAAGGATAGCACACATTAATACAATCCAAAAAATTATTAACCCTTTATGCTGGATAAATCTCATTTCTGTTTTTTTATTATCTTTTATGTTAAACTTTCTACAAAAGGATGTATAAATGGTTGAGTAGAGAATCTCTATCTACAAAATGTTTTGTTTTATAAGTATTACATTACTTGGTGTACATTTAATAGACTGACATATATAAGCACATAAAAATCATTTTACGTAATACGCTGGGAAATACGTTGACTCCTCCTCCGCCTCACCCCTGAAGTGCCTCCTCCTCTATCCTCCCCATCACTTTCATCATCTTCTGTCTCTGCTGCTGTGTTATTTTTAGGGCTGCCTCCTCCAAGCAGCGAGGTAATTGCTTTGTTCCGAGCATTCGTACTGGCCGACACCTCGCCTTCCTCTTCTTCTTCATCAGGGTCCAGGTGTTCCATGAGAAGTTTAAACTGAAAAAGGATTGAGAGTTTAAGTAGATAGGCAATGTGTTTGGACTAGTGGTCATGTGGTCCCTCTCCTAGTTACTGCTCTCCCAAGGTTGTATGAAAGCATACAGACTGCATGCGGCTGTTTCATTAAAATTTTAGGCAAGGGGTTTTTCTGGCTCAGACCCATAGTTTGCTGGAGGTGGGTTCAGGTCACTGAGCATTCAGGTGATAAGCATGGACACACACGCTATCTTTCAACTTTCTGCTTGCCTTATGCTATGTCAAAAAAATGATGAATAATTTTAAAAATTAAAATAATTTTAAAATTAAAAAAATTAAAGTTTGAAAAGATAATAGTATAAAAACAATGGTGTACATTTGTGTTTGGTTATAAACAATAATTATAATACTTGTGTTACTTACTCTAAGAAAATTATAACAAAAAAAATGTTAGGACAACATTCTTTTTTTTTAAAGAGATTTGTTTATTTATGTTTTTAAGTGCTCTGTCAGCATGTACATCTCCATGCTGGATGAGAGCAATGGATCCCATTATAGATGGGTGTGAGATGCCATGTGGATGCTGGGAATTGAACCCTGATTCTCTGGAAGAGAAGCTAGCGCTCTTAATCGCTGAACCATCTCTCCAGCACCCTAGGACAGCTTTCTAAACATATTCCAAAAATAATATTTTAAAATTTCATTGTGGTAAAATGTACATATAATTTAGTATTTTAAGTATTTTAGGTACCTTCACTGCTTTGTAAGCCATCACCATCTTCCATCATTTAAATAGGAGCTCTGCTCCCTAAACCTGGCAATCTTGATTCTTATTGTCTGTATCTATACATCTGCTGTTATTTTGGGTGTGCTTTATGTTTATAGCTATTTTCAAGCTACCCATGCAGTCACGGCTGGACTCAGTGCTGGATGAGAGGCATGCACTGCCACTCAGGGGTTTGCTTATTTTTTTGTGGGGGAAGGTTGAGACTGGGTACCAAAGCTTGCCTGGAACGTGATATAGCCTAGGTTGTTCTTGAATTTACAATCCTCACATCTCAGGCTCCTATGTACTGGTATTAAAGGGAATCTGCTAGCAAGCTTGTATCTTTAAAGACATCTTAAAAAGGTGTACTTACATATTTGTCTCACACACACACACACACACACGCGCACGCACGCACGCACACACGCACGCACGCACGCACGCACGCACAGTATCCAAGCATATGTATACTTGGATTACTCCTGTAAAACTGGAAGAAAAGCTGGGTGTGGTGGGGCACACCTTTAATCCAAGCACCTAGGAATGCAGAGGATTTCTTTGAGTTCAAGGCTAGCCCAGTCTACATATCAAGTTCCAGGACAGCCATAGCTAACACAGAGATACCACTAGATAGAGAGAAAGAGAAGAGGAACAAAGTGGCCGAAGAAGGTAAGAGGATGACTAGTCATGGTTCTAACTTTTAAGATTGTAATCCACACAATCTGATGCCTTGCTAAAGTACTTCCTAGATGGTTGTAACTATGCTGCAGTGGGTGCAATGGGAAAGCCCTGACAGCCCGTGGTACTCACATCCAGGTACTGCCTTACTATGCTCCTCTTCACCTCCTCCGTTAGCTTGGTATTAGCCATGTCACTTCGCAGGAAGTCCAGTGTTTGTTTGGGATGAAAATGAACCCCTGTTTTTCGGTTAATGGCTTTATCATATACTTTTGCAGATTCAGATGGAGAATATTTCTGAATTTTACTGTTTTGGAAATACAAAACCAGAGTTTAAAAAACTTCAGGCACATACTTAAACTGATTCTAGTTCTTTCTTACTTAGTAATAACTCAATTTTAAAATCATACGAATTTCAACTAATGAAAAGAGAAAAGAAAAAGCAAATATTAACAGTGTTCTTTAGTTTTCATCATAAGCTATATTGACAGGGATATGGAAAAGAGATACCTGGCTCAGGAAGCAACAGACCTGGACAAATCCAATTACAAGTAGAAGGCATTATTTTAATGAAATTAGTTTCTTGTATCTAATTTATAGACAGTAACTATGACAATAGGGCAGCTTTCTTACAAATGATCTTATCTAACTGGTTTGCCTGCTGACTTTTAGTTCTTTTCTGTAAAAAGAAATGTCAACATTTGTGTGTGCTTGAGGTACATGTGCTCACCTCAGCACACATGTGGAGGTCAGAGGTGTTAGTTCTCTCCTTTCACAGTATGGTTCCTGGGGACTGGACGTGGCTTGCCAGGCTTGGTTGCAAGCACCTTTATACATCTCAGTGGTCTTACTTCTTTTGGTTTACAACTAGTTTCAGATGATGAGTAACTGTCTGGAACTCTTTACAACTCCTTATCAAGACTTTACACTGCTTAAAATTATTCTACATTAGTTATTGATATCTTACACCCAAGTATTTCTCTTAAAAATCGGGACCTCTAGGGCTCGCAGCAGAGCTCAGGGACACAGTACACACCTGGCAAACACAAGGCTCTAGCTTCATCTCCAGTACTAGATGAACATAGTGGCCGGGTTTTTAGCACCTCTTGAAAACATCGGAAGCTCTGGCTACACTGTGCAACCTCTCCTGTGGGGACAGCTGACAACTAAGAAATCTCTTTGTTCCTGACTGCTGTTAGGGATAGAACCCAGGGCTTCACACATGCTAACCACATGCTTCATCACGGAGCTATGATCACTAGTTACAGAAATGTTCACTTTAGCACTTTAGCAAATGTCCCTTTACACAAAATACACTGTGCTGTAGGATTGTGTCAACTTGCCATAAGTTAGAGTCACTGGACAGAAGGAAGAACCCTCAATTGAGAAAATGCCTCCATAAGATTTGGCTGAAGGCAAACCTGTGAAGTATTTTCTCAGTTAGTGACCAATTGGGGAGGGTCCAGCCCATTATCGGTGGTTCCATCCCTGGGCTGGTGGTCCTGGGTTCTATTAGACAGCAGTTCAGCAAGCCATGAAGAACAAGCCAGTAACAGCACTCCTCCGTGGCCTGTGCATCAGCTCTTGCCTCCAGGTTCCTGTCCTGACTTCCTTTGATGATGAACAGTGATGAGGAAGCACAAGCCAAACAAACCTGGTCCTCCCACGTTGCTTTGGTGATGGTGTTTAATCACAGCAACAGTAACCCTGACATGTACTCTTTCCATTTGGCTACTAATATTAATATTTGACTTGGTGACCTAAAAAAAGATTTTTAAAATTTGCATATATGTATATATGTGTGTCTCTGTCATGCATGTGCAGTATCTGCTGAGGCCAGAAAAAGCTGCCAGATCTCCTGGAGGTGGAGCTACCTGTGAATGCTGGGAATTGCAGATGAGTCTTCTGTAAGAGGAATAAGTGCTCTTAACCCCTAGGCCATCTTTCCAGCCCCCATTTGGTGAGATTTTTTTAAACCCAAGGTTTCAATGACTTCCACCAATGGCTTCAGACATTAATTTATGTTAGAAAGCCTATTTGGGGTGCTACCAAGAGTTCTGCATAGTTAGTCTATATTTACTCTTATTGCATAGCATTTTACAACCCCAAATTTGTGAAACATTTTAAAACTAGACTGAATAGCTAATAAAGCATTCTTACGGAAATCAACAAAAAAGGTCCCTTAAGTCTGGAATTTATTGGTGAAGAAGTATGTTTTCCCTTCTTGTGATATTGTAAAAAACTCCAAATAATGGTTTACAATAGACGAATAATACATAGCAATAAAATGAACCAAATCTGAACCTCCTGTGGATTTTTAAATGGGGCGCCTGTTAATGTGCTCTGAACAGAGTATGTCTGCTTTCTTACTGATTATATAAACTCACCTATCAGAAAATCCACAGAGATTCTTCAAATGTTGTTTTAACATAAGGAGTAATAAAATACCCTGGGAAACATTTGCAAATTCAATTAAAGGGGCTGAATTTTCTGGCAGACACTTCATCACTGAGTTGACATCATCTTCAGAGTCGGAGTCGGAATCCGAATCTACCCGCTTCCGAGATTTCCGAGGCCTGGAAACTTCCTCTTCGCTCTCACTGGACTCGTTCTCCTTGGTAGGGGACGTTTTCCTTTCTTTCCTTTTGTCCTTCACCATAGACTGAAAGAAAGAGGAACTGTTCTGTTTGAAAAGCAATAAAAGCAAAATGCCACTAACAGTGTTAGTGTCCTCCATCTAATAGCCCCGCAAAAAGTTTCTTCACTAAAGAATTGATAAAGCCCATTGACTTTCTATTAGCAACTGAGATGTAAGCCTGAAGGGAAAAGCTAGTCCTGAGGCTAAATCACATACAACATCCATGCTATCTCCCCAATCCAAACAGGCCCTCTATAATACTTAAAGAGAAATAATTTTCACATAAGGATAGTAACGAGAGAGCTTATTATAAAAACATTAATTTGGCACATATACAAACCATTGTAGAATAAGAGCAACACTTATAATTTAAGGGAGACTATGGTGGGCTTACACACCTCCAGATTCCATCTAACTACCCCTTTCAAGAGTTTTTAGCAAGCTACTCTGCAACTTCCTTACATTAGTAAACCCTGTTTCTCTGCACTCTCTGAAAATTTTCTTTGGAAGAGCTGATTTACAAGAGTGGGGGGTCACACTGAGAGAACCAAATTACAAAAGCAATATTCAAATTTTACCTGTTAAGAAATAACAGGAGACACATTTCTAAGTACATCCTACAAAGTAAAATAAAATTAAGAGAGCAAGATAGCTAGAATTGCTAGAAATTAATATTCTCAAATTTTATTGTGCACATGCATACCCTAGAAGTTTCCTTTAAAATGTGCAACTGATTGAGCAGGTGCAGTGAGGATTCAGACTTGGTAGCTGAAGGGGGAACTAGTGCTGCTGTTCTGTGGTTCACAAGAGATTAGGTACTAATGTAATTTACTTAGGTTTCTAAAGTAATTTCTCTGAGTTACTACTAGTTTCATTAGGTTGAGTTTTGAGTACTATAATTTTGCTAAATGACATCTAATTGGATTAGCAGGCATACTAAAATATTTTATTCAAGTATTAAAGAATGTAGCCTGCCTAGTGCCTTATCAGGTATTTTCATAATTAATTATATTTGTACTTATGAATTGTGACAGAAAGGACAAACTTAGTGCATGCCAGCTCCATTAAGATGCATCAGTGGAAGGACAAGGACATCAGTGGTGTAAGCTACACACCAGACATGTATCTATCCACATCAATGTATATTCACTCCAGTCTTACGAGCTAACACAGTACCACAACATCAGCATCAGCAGAATAGCAACAGCCTTTAATGGGGACTCAAGTGGATACACGAATAAAAGAAAAGACTTTGTCAGTCCTTAAAGTGGGAGGGAAAAAGTGGATGAGCTATCAATGGAATAGTTCAAATGTGTAGAAAGTATACATAAACTATCTGGAAATGACATGGTTTTAGACCTGAGCAGAAATGAAACAGTAACCCACTTCTCTCAGTTCAATTACTGCCCAGATTTCAGTAAGTTCATTTAGAAAGGATTTATGTGCCTGTGGAAAGAATAATGAGAAACAAAACAATGAAAATAGTATGTCTGCATTTGGGTGGATGCATTTGAGAATAGCAATATGCTGGTGCGGTGGTGCACGCCTTTATTCCCAGCACTGGTAGACAGAGACAGGTGGATCTCTGTGTTCAAGGTCAGATTGCTCTACAGGGCTACCCAGAGAAACCCTGTCTTGAAAATCGAAACCAAACAAGAATAGCAATATGTGTACTTACCTCCTTGAATGACTGCAATAGGTTACTACCGGAAACAGAGAGTGTAATGTCTATGTGATGCATTATAAACAACGGCTCTTCCTGAGTCTGGTACGGAAAACAGGCTAGATTGTCTGCTATGTACAAGAGCATAGTCACTTCAGTTTTCTGCAAATTTTAAAAGAAGGTACACAAGTTTAGATAGCAGCTGGAAACCTGCCCAAAGAACTTTTAGAAAATTATAACAAGGCACATTCACCTCAGTTAGTACTGAAGAGAGAGTAAGACAAAGGAAAGAGAAAGGAGAAAAGAAGCAAAGAGACAGTGGATGACATACATCCAAGGGTGAGGCTAGGCAGAAGCAGAATTCACAAAAGTGACCTTATAGCCACTCTAGGACATTTTATAATGATGTACACCATGCTACTTCAAGAAGGAACAGGCAAAGTTTCTAGTGCAGTTAAGTAAAAATCCTTTTCCTTTATAGATTATGTGAGACCTTTATGACAGATCCACACTATATTAGAAAGCATACATATGAAAATATAGTAATTAGTCATTGTCTCAAAATTTAACACTTATGCAGAACAGTCACACACAGTTACTCTTCAGCCTCCAAAAAAAGTATATGTAATACACTACTAATATCTAAATTTACTCATCCCTGATCATGCACTGGTAAAATATTTTCCAGGGCCAGGCCTGGTGGCAAACACCTTTAATCCCAGCACTGGGAGGCAGAGGCAGGAGGATCTCTGTGACTTTGAAGCCGGCCTGGTCTACATAGGTCTACATAGTAAATTCCAGGACAGCCAGAACTATTAGTGAGACCCTGCCTCAAAAACAAAAATAAAACCACCACCAACAAAAAAACCCTAAAACAAACTACCCCAAAATACCATGAAATACACAAAATACAAGAGAAATTATGGTTGATACTGGTCATTGGCTTTAAAAATAAGAACCTTAAACAGAAACTTAGGCTGGAAAACATTGGAATGTGACTGTAAGCCTAGCACTAGGGAGGCGGAGGCAAAGTACCACTTGAGTTAAGGGGTTCAAGACCAGCTTAGGCAACACAGCGAGATGCCATGCCCTAAATAAATAAATAGGAAGACACGTTAATATTTACATTTATGGATGTTTGATAATTTACAGAAAAATTGTCATAAAACTAGTAACCAAGGCAATTACTTGCAGATACTCACCACTAAGCTTACTGACTTTTAGAATTTTAACACAGAAAGTATTAACTCTTTCCTTTTTCTCTTAAAAATCATCATTATCATCATTTGTGCATGTTGTGTGTGAGGGGACATGTGAAGGTTAGATGACATGTGACACTGATTCTCTCTTTCTGCCTTTATAGAGGGTCTGGGAACTTGATTCAGGTTGCCAGGCTTGCATGGCAAAGCTTTACCTGCTGGGCCACATGGCAGCTAGCCCCTTTTGCTCTTTTCTTTTTTTAAAAGATTTATTTTATTTTACGTGAACAGGTATTTTACTTGCATAAATATATGTGTATATTTTGTGTGCCTGGGTCATTGGATCCCCTGGAACTGAACTTACAGATGACTGTGAACACCATATGGGTGCTGGGAACTGAGTCTGGGTCCTCTGCAAGAAGCACAAGGGCTCTCAGTCACTGAGACATCTCTTCAGTTCCCTTTCCTCTTTTCTCTGGATACTGGTCAAAAGCTTAAGCATGCTTGTCCAGATTCTCTGGGCTAGACAGATGTGGTAGCACACACCTTTATTCCCAGAACTGCAGGGGGCAGAAGAAAAGCATCATAGTGTATTCCAGGACAGCCAGGGCTACATGGTGAGACCCTGTCTCAAAACACCAACAGATTCTTGGAGCTTCCACCTGCCCAAAACAGCTGCAAAGCCACTTTGTTGAGCCTTCTGCTGCCTTGGACCTAATTCAAAGTCTTTCTCTCCTCTTCTCCATCTCCTTCCTTCTAGCAGCAGCTAAGACAGACAGCGTTTGTGCCCTGTTGTTTTCTTCTCAAATCCTAATGAATTGGTCATTGAATTTAAAAAAATCATACTAAAACTAATAATTAAAAATACACTATTTTCTATTTATTTTCTTGCATGCAAGTAACAAAACATATAGCAGCAGCAGAAGCAATAGTAAAAGCTCATAAGGCAGATGTAAAAAATTTAGTATTTATAAGACACCAAATTTTTAAATATGAATTGTTTTATTTTTACTTTGTTTCTCTTTTAAAAGATTTACTTGTTTTTATGTGTTAGACTGTTTTGTCTGCTTGTATGTATGTTCATTATGTGTAAGCACGGCACACAGAAAGCAGAAGAGGGTCTCGGTCTCCCAGGAACTGGAGTTATGGGTGACTGCAAGTGGCCACATGGGTGTTGGGCACTGAACCCAGTCCTCTGTGAGAGCATCAAGTGATCCTAACCTGAGCCATCTTTCCAGATCCCCAATCTACTCTTTAAAGTTGTATACCACTGTCCAAATGTCACAGAGAGGAACACAGAGGACAGAACTCCACTCTACTTGTCAATATTCATCCCTTCACCCATCTCTGACTTCTCCTTTCTCTTTTTGATTGGCTTGAAATAATCAACTGTGGACCAGGGTAGCCTTGAACTTACAGTAATGACCCTATGACCCTGACCCTGCCTCTGAAGACTGGGATTACAGCATTAGCTACTACACCTAGCTTGCCTATCATTTCTTTTCTGATACCCTGTGCTGGAGTCAGTCAACAGTAAAGTTCTGTACTAGAGGTAGACAGAGTAAAGTTTTAAAGTTCTGTTATCCTAATAATAGAACATCTGATGATTTAGCAAAGATTATGCATTGAACTCACACAGGAATGAACCCCAGCAGAGATAAAGACTGAAGAAATATCAGCAGAAACCATATTCAATATATGCTAACTACAATCATTATTTATTTTCCTTATTTGTATTGTATCCTCTTAATGGAAAGAAACCCTTTGAATGCCATAGCACTATAGCATACCATTCTCAGCCTTAGCAGTAAAGTCCTACTCTGTGAAAGTTGAATATTAATGGTGAGACAATGGTGAGGATGATGGGAAATGTCAGGCATTCTGAATCACAAACTTGGGACATGTATTTGTTATGTCATATATAAAAAGTTTTCACGCAATATTTTAAAAAGAACAGATCTAGTAAAGTATATATGCTCTGGTAAGTATAATTCTGCTTTACTATAAAAACTCTTTGTCATATGATTAAATAAGAAAAATGTTTACATTGCTCATCCACAAGCTGCTCTACAGATAGGCTGGTCTGTGCTCTATATAGGTGGGTAGGTGCTACAACTGCTTTACCATTCTATCTGGTAATGTCTTACACAATGGTGGGTACCATAATAGGCACTAAAGAAGTATTTGTAAAATGGATGAATAAATTAAAAAAGATAAACCTAAAGAACAGAACTTTCTGCATTCTTGACTAGTGGACATGGACAGTGCAATGTGTGTCACCTTGCAATTACATAAATGTGTAATTTGAAGAAAATCAAAATGAAAAACTCAGCACTAAAAATCTATTATTATTAAGCCAGGTGGTTGTGGCACATACTTTTAATCCCAGCACTCGGGAGGCAGAGGCAGGCAGATTTCTGGGTACAAGGTCACCCTGGTCTAGAGAGCGAGTTCCAGGACAACCAGGGCTACACAGAGAAACCCTATCTTGAAAAACAAAAAACAAAAACAAATAAATCCCCCAAAACAATATTATTCTCCAACAATATTTGAGTCCTACAGAATAGCAGAAATAACGTTATATATGTATGTATGTATATGTATTCACAGAATCTATCCCCAGTGACAGTTTCAGTGACGCAACTGACGTCTACAGACACTGTTACTTGCTGGTCAGAGGGCTTAGCAGAGAGAGAAGCTTGTCCCCAAGCCTGAAGACTTGAGTGCAGTTCCTGGGATCCACATGGTGGAAGAAGGAAAGTGACTCTCACAAGCTGGCCTCTGATCTCCATATCCACAATGTGGCAACCCCCGCCAAATATAAAATAAAAAATGAAATGTAAAAAATTACAGAAAAAAATCCTGATAAAATTTCCAAGATATTCAGTATAGAAAGACAAATCATATTTTATTCCTCAATACATTTTTTCTCATGTAAATACCATAAACTTTGTAAGTAACTTACTAGAATAAGGAAACAATATAGTCAGTGACATTTACCAAAATGGCAATATTTAAGTCATGACTCTTTTAGGCATCCAGTTTCTAGAACATTTATTTTTGGATGATAATAAAGTATATGCTTACTGCTGTGTCATCAAAGAGGTTGAGTAAGGAAATAAGAAAGGCGCGTCTGTGCTGGCGGTTCCCGCGGATCATGGAGTAGAGGTGTGAGCACAAAGCACTCGATGATTCATCTTGTCGGAAACCCCTGACAGGATCTTTTAGGCACGTGTTGATCGCCTGTTGCACCTGGTAAGACATCTTCATACCAGCCACTGCTTTCATCTGAAATTAAAAAAGGCTTCACTTGCATTAGGGATATTAAGACTCATACTCAACATCACATTTAAGGCTAACTTCATTACTTGGTTTTCTTATTAAAATAAGAAAAATCACGGAATGAGGTAGTGGAGTAGTAACTGTAACTCCATCATTTTGCACATACAAAAAACCAAGGTCTAGAAGTCATTGCTAGCCAAGGTTAACAGTCCATGCCTCCTGACTTTTTTTTTTTGAACAATCACCTTGGCCCAATGTCTTAGTTAATTGTAAGCTAGAATAAACACCTCGAGGAAAAAACTTGGTTGTAAACTAAGAAAAATATTAAGTGACTCATTCTAAAATAATGACTTGGAAGTAGTGATTTATTAAAGCAGTATTAATTTACTAAAAGCACTTACATGAATGAATCCAGCATACTTCTTGTCTATTTCCACAAGCTGCTGATCAGCCTTGTTCCTCATAGCAGGTTCTGGATCTGTGCCCATGGCAATTAAATATGGAACACACTGGGAGAAAAAAAGGCTTTATAAGACATCATCGCAGTAAAAATTCTATATGCATTTCAACAAATGTCAAGCTTATACATCAGATATAAAAATCTAGCAGTACAAACTTTCTTTTAATTGCTGTTTTGGTATCTTTCTTTTTTGATTTAACTTAAAGCAAAACATCAGCAATAATAACTATGCACTTAGATTTAAACAATTCCAACACAAATTTAAGTTTCTTTACAGTTCCTGGGTTAACATTATCCATGTAAGGCTATAACACAGGACCAGTGAGGCGGCTCAGTGGACAAGGTTACGGCTGCCCAGCCTGAGGACTCGAGTTTAGTGAGAACCTGTATGGTAGAGGGGAGCACAAAGTTCAGACAGACAACCTCTTCCTTTACCCACAGAACCATCTCATGGGCCCTATCTCTGAGTAATAAAAAAAGGTGAAAACTTTTTATTTCTCAATATGCTGCTAGCTGTTATAAAGTGATCTTAACAGCTGAGTGATGAAAAGCAGACTGTTTTATGACACACAATTATGTTTACATTAGAAAGTATACATTTAGTTATATTTTAGAAAATAGCAGAAAAGTTCCTTTTCTAACATATCAGTAGAGCAGGAGACAATATCCATAGTCTCTGGAAGTTCCATAGCTTGTGGTACTCCATTGACTACTGGATAGCAGTTGTACGCCAGTAGAGGATGCAACACTTCATGGATACTAAACATTTTGTGACATTATTTCTTTTTCCTTTTTCTTATGCTGGGGTCAAATCCATAACTCAAATATCTGAATATCCTAGGCAAGTACTCTACAACTGAGTTACAAACCTGGCCTTTTAGTCTCTCATCCCAACCACACTGTGACATTTTAACATGCTGTATAGCTGAGAAAAATGGAACTCAGAAGATGGGATTTATGTTTTTGTGGCAGAACAAAACCTTATTTATTACTCTTTTAAACCTATGTAATTCCATTGACATTACTTATTGTTGGTTCTTAGAGATCTGAGTAAAATTAGATTAAGATGAATTTTATCAAAGCTAGTGAGAGAAAAGGACATTTTCTCAATATAGAAACTGGAAGTTTAACATAAATATATAGGTATTTTGTGGCAGTGGCAACATAACAGATTATTAAGATTCTTAGATTCTTGAGAGTTGAAGACAACCCAGGAAGTCAAGGCAGGAGATATTTAAGCCCATGAGGGCAGACAGCCTGAGTAATGCTAAAAGACTACTTTTAGCAAAAGGAAGAAGAAAGAAGGGGCTAAGAAAAGTTTAGTCACAGTAGTTTAGGACACAGATTTTATTAAGGGGACTAAAGAATTACTCATGTCCCCATCACGGTGTCATCACAAAGTTCATTTTGCTGTCCGTGTGTGCTGCTATCATAGAACTTGCTTACCTGAACTGGATGAATAAGACCCTGGTTTAGAGTTAACGCGATCACATTTAGGGCAAAGTGGCGGACACTTGACTGGGTGTGAAAGAAGGCCTCAAGCACCTGTTTGAGGTAAAGCTGCATGATGGAGCTACTCATCCCCGAGGAAACATCTCCCATTTCTTTCAGGTCTTCCTGTTTTGCAACTTTCTTCCCTACAACAGAGGGTAAAGGAGAAACACATCAAGGTCATATTAACTTCGGCTTCCTACTCCTGACTGAGCCTGTAACTCACACACAGTGGTAACAGCTCATGTTCAAGCTCAAATGGTTTCCAATGGTTTTCCTCAACTGTGTCAGAGGCTCTTTGAGAACAATAAGAGTAGATACCTAAAATCTTGTAACTATTTTTGAGAGTTTAAGAATACTGTGGGCCTATGAACGTTAGCTTAATAACTCCTACTAGCAGAGCTCCATCACCCTTTCTAGGACACGAGGAGCACCACCTGTCTCAGTCAGTGTTTAAGTGCCCGGACTACCTGCACTGGCAATCACCAACCACGCTCTCACTTACAGTCTCTGTCTGCTTGCTGCATACGTGTGTCTTCTTCTTGTAGGTAAGTCTGGAGGTTTTTTAATACTTGTATTTTTAAATTCACTGAGGAGTTCTTATCAGATAAAATATTATTATACAGATTCTTCACTTCTTGCTCAAACATTAGACTTGGATGCTGTATAAAGGCAAAGCCTAAGAAAAAGGGAAAAATGTCTTTATATAGTCCTACTAAAGGTAAATATAACAATGAAAATATCAAATTATACAAAGAGCTCCTTATTTCAAAAATTTAAAACTTAAAATGACTGGAAGAATATGCTGGTGGCCTTACCTAGAGAAGCATTAGAGCAGGTACTTCTTTCCCCATGAATTAAAAACAAGAAATTGCATTTCAAAGGAGAATTTCACACAAGAGGAAACCTTGAGGAGGGAGCAGGGCCTAGTGGCTAGGGGAGTGGATTAGGAGTCAGGAGTCTTGGGTTCTATTCCTGGCTCCACCACTGACTTGTAGTGTGACCTTGGCTGAGTCACACAATCTCTCTTTGCCTCAATTCTCCATCTGTAAAATGGGGACAATAATATTTACCACCCGCCTACCTCAGAGGGATGTTGTCAGGATTTAAGATGTAATGTCTGCAAACATTTTTTCAGACCCCTAACAGAAGGTACTACAGTGACAATGTTAGAAAATATTGAAATATATCCACTGATGAAACAGAATTTAAAAACGGAACTAAAATTATCTTCCTGATCCTTTCTCAAATGGCCCTAAATTTGCGGCCACAATGCTAACTTATAACCACTAATTAATAACTAGAAAATAAAATCATCAATGTATATAAAGATAAATGTTTAATAAGAAAAAATTAACACTCTTGATGTCAGCAAGCATTAGTAATACCACAGCCAAACCACCAGAATTAAAGCAGAGCAGACAATCATGTCAAGGTCACACAAGGTAACCATAGCCCATACAGTGCTACCTCCGTAAATTAAAACTTCATTTATTTGTTCTCTGAATTATCTGTCACACAACTGGCTTTGTCACTCTATGAAACTTATTCTCTGCATTCGCTACTAAAGGATACACTGGCATGAAGGCAATATCGTGTCACAGAACTCTGATAAATGATGCTCACATTTTTACTCTATTTCCGATGTAAGTACTGTTCCCCCTGCTTGCTTGAGAGAGGACTTTGCTATGCAATCCCAGCTGACTTGGAAATCACTTTGTAGACTAAGCTGGGGGTCAAACTTAAAGATTTGCCTGCTTCTGCTTGCAAAGTGCTGGGATTAAAAGTGTTCACAACCACACCTGAATTACGAGTAATTTATGAAAGGAATGATGAGGAAAAAGGCAACTATATTTAAATATCTATAAAATTATCAACATGATTTAATAGGGTTTGGGCAGCTCAGAATCTTTTCACTCACTTCTTTCAAAGACCATTATCAGTGACTACCCATGAATATCAATTAAATTATAGACCTTGACAATGCTATCAAATATTCCCTAACAAATCAAGTTATTGAATAAATATATATATTTGTACAAAACACACAATAACAGTAAAACCCCAAGTATAGGACATATTTATCTCTTTGTCTTTTATAAATAAAAAATTTTATTACAGGTTTAAGGCACATGAGTTTTTAGATTTTTTTTTTTAAAAGAGTATTTAATTCAGGCAGTTTAATACTTTCCTGTTCCTAATTCTCTATACTAATTCTTTTCCAGGTAATCTGTATAAAGCTGCATGCAAAACATGTTTTTATTACACTATTGCTTCTGGAAAAGGAACATGAATCAGGTATCATGGAATAGTATCCCAACTGTTCTTATAATAAAAGACTGTTCATTTAACAAGTGGCAGATATATATAAAACAACATTATTTGCACTAAAAAAAAAATAATTTTAAGAAATACACATAGCTAAAAACTTTCAACATGTCCTCAATACTACAGGGTCCAGTCACTTTTCTTACAAGCTCTAGAAAGGTGGGTGGGAGACAGCATTGCTAGCTCTGCTTTACTAAGAAAGAAACTGAGGAAGGGAGAAGTGGTTTGACCCATGTTACCCAGAAAGGCCACAGGCTGAAACATGAACAGAATCCAGGTGTTTTAAACCCCAGTTTCTCATTCTTCACATCAGATAACACAGTCATAGAAGAATGTCTAAATAAACCAACAACTTAGACTCACAATAGTCAAAAAGCATACTCTACCACTCGAAGAGCTAAAAACTACTAAGAAATTTAGATTTAACTTACCTAGACCAATGATGGCTTTTGTTTGTACTTCTTCATCTGAGTGTTTCGTAAAATACATCAACAGCTCAAGTACTTTATCCTTTATGTTAACCTAAGGGGGGGGTGCACAGTAAAGGTATTCAAGAACACTCAATGTCAGAGCAAGTTTTCAAGTATGTGTAACAAAGAGGAGGGGGAGGGAGAAAGGGAAACAGACAGAAAGAGATAGACAGAAAGTTAGAGGTAGAAAGACAGAAAAATAGACGGACGGACAGATGGACAGACAGACAGATAGATAGATAGAATGAATGAATGTGCAGGTCCCATAGTGCTTGTGTGGAAGCCAAAAGAATTAATTCTAAGGACTTGGTTCTTTCCTGTCACCCTGTAGGATCTAGGAATGGACCTCAAGTAAATTCAAGTTCCTCCCTCAGCCTGCTAAGCCATCTCACCTGCCCTCAATTCACAACTATAGAGGAGGGAAATGCCTAAAAGCAAACAATGAGAATTTTCATGTGAACTTTGCAGTGGATGTTGGTCAATTGCAGAGCACTGGCCTGGCAAATGCAAGGCACTAGGTTTGATTCACAACACTGGGAGGAAAAAAAAACCAATTGCATTTATTTTATTTATTTATTTAGATGTATTTACACTTTTATATGCATAGGTGTTCTGTCTGCATGTATGATTGTGCATCATGTGAGTGTCACTGCCTGCAGAGGCCAGAAGTGGGTATCAGATCTCCAGGAACTAAAGTCACATAAGGTTGTGAGCTGCCATGTGGGTGTTGGGAACCAAACCCAGGACCTCTGGAAAGCAGACAGTGTTCTTAGCTTTTGAGTCACCTTTCTAGTATCTCCATTTATTTTAGAATAGTGGTGACAGTCTGTGATAAGTATGTGCCACAACTTGTTCTTAACAGTGTGTCTCTGTTAACGAACTGATAATAATTGATTGTGGAAACTTCAAATCTGTCACAGACCAGTAAGAAACTACTCATAGATCAGCAGGAAGTCTAGCGATCGTGCTTGTACTAGCATTCTTTCCAAAAGTCTCATTCCATTATTCTAAAGATGTCTTCTTCACGGTCATTATACTGATTCTTAGCCCAGGGCTAAAGGACTGTGTTTCACAGCACACTAGGTAATACTGTGATCTTTACCTTACTGTTGCCTTTAAAATCTTCCAGATCAAAGTCAAAATGCCGACAGAGTGCTCCAACAGTGAAGAGGGACCTAAGAAGCGCTGGCTTATTTGTTAAAAGGGAAGTGTTATTTGGGTCTTCTTGGTGCTGACTTTTTAATTTTGAAATGGCACCTAGTAAAGATAAATTACAGTTACTTAGAGTCATCTCTTCATCTCTGAATTATGCAAAAGCAATTACTAATAAAATAAAGTTAACGTTTACTAATGGCTTTAAGTATTAAATACACCAATAATGTGTGTATCCTTTAGAGCTAAAACAATGTAAGAATATTAAAATTTTACTTTATATGGTGGCCAGAAAACATCACTTTCAAGAGAGAAACTTGAACTAATTAGAATCTAAAAGATCATAGAGAGCTTCTAAGTGTAGACCCCCGAGAACACACTTATATCTTCACTGCTCTCCTTGATCAGATTTTTTTGATGTAGAAACATTTGCAGAACTTAGCAAACAATTTGAAAGCCCAACTCTGAACTTACCGTAGTATCTATTGAAACAGGCCCACACAAACTTAAAATTCTGTGTCACTTTATTTACAACAGCCCCAAGACAGCTCACACAATGCTGTACTACCTAAAAGATAGAGAGAATGTTACTCTTTAAGAAAAAACTAAAATACAGTTGAAATATATGATCTTTTTTTCTTTGTTACATATTTGTCTTAAAATATGATAAAAGATCTTGGGACTTATCTCCGACATATTATATAGCAATCTGCTGCAAGCTATCACCTGTGTATTACACATTACAATAGACATGGTATACTACTCACAGTCATGCCATATTTGATAATCAGCTTCATCAGGTCTTCTTCAATAGTGGCAAGGAAAGTCTCACTTGGGTGTTCCATCAATGGTACAACTAACTCAAGGATTTTTGCAACATTGCAGATAACCATGAAATCATTTTGCGTCTACGAGAATAAAATTAATGCTTTATTAATATCTAAAACTTAAAAAAACATATACAGCTTTATGTCTGGAGTATAAGCATAGAGTATTATGTGTGTAAAGCATTGTTAAAACATTAAAAAGGAGCTCTCTACCCCAAGTATGAAATGAGCAGCATCTGAGAGATTATCAAGAGTCTGCATTCTAGCTCTAATGCTAATTTACCATGTGACTTTGGGGCACTTAATAATGTTAAGGCTGTTATACTTAAAATAATTTTGGGGCTTCATTTATTTCTAGTTTATGATTATGATTGTTTGCCTGAATGCATGCATGTGCACCATGTTGCTTATAGCCAGTGTTCTTAATTGCTGAACTATCTCTTCAGTCCCACATTTTCCTCGCTAAAACAAAATTTAAGTCAATTATAAAGAAAATATTTAAATATTAGGGGAATATTTTTTTAAACAGTTTTTTATATTTTTTATTATGTATACAGTGTTGTGTCTGCATGTATCCCTGCAGGCCAGAAGAGGGCACCAGATTTTATTACAGATGGTTCTGAGCCACCATGTGGTTGCTGGGAATTGAACTCAAGACCTCTGGCAGAGCAGTCAGTGCTCTTAACCGCTGAGCCATCTTTCCAGCCCCTTAGGGGAATATTTTACAAAGCCTGGCAACTTTGAATATACCTTCTTGATGAAGGCTATTAACCTAATAGTTCTCAACTGTAGGGGATTGCTCTCCATTCTCCACCCACAATTACTTCGCAGTATCAGAAGGATTTCTAGTTGTCACAGTGCAGGTAACATCTATTGGACAGAGACCAAAAGGTACTGTCGAACATTCCATAATACAATAAAAGCTCTTACCAAAAGTGGATTATCCAGCTCTGTCAATAGTGCTGGAGTTGAGAATGCTGTGGTAAATATATTTTATTTAATAACTATTTATTAACCCAGAAATAGTTAGAAGGCTCTTTAATTTTATACATACAGATATCTTGATTAAAAAATAAGCACATAAATTTTTTTGTTTTTATTTATTTATATGTATTAGAATTTTGCTTATATGTATGTACCATGTGTATGATGTGCCTGTGGAGATCATAAGGGGGCACGTGATACCCTGGAACTGGAGTCACAGATGATTTGTGAGCTACCACGTGGGTGCTGGGAACTGAACCTGGAAAATGCTCCTAACTACTAAGCATCTCTGTACCCATAACACACTCTTTTTCCCACTTGTCCTCTAATCAGCTAATTCTCTCTCTAAAAGCAACATTACTAGCTTGGAGAGGGAGGGGCTATAAAGGGAAAGAAGGTTTTCTATGTATGCCTTTAATCTGGCCAAGCAAAATTTCAAAGTAATGTATGATGAACATTTTTTGAGACAAGGTCTCTCCATAGAGTCCTGGAACTTTCTATGTAGGCTGGCCATGAATTTAAACATCTGCCTGCCTCTGCCTCAAGAGTGCTGGGATTAAAGGCGTGCACCACTATGCCTGGTAAGTATATAATATGTTTAAATTATTTAAAGAATTTTCAAACTTTGAAAGAAGGCACACAATTCACAGAAAGTAGGAAAACTACATAAACAGTCAATTTACAGAACTGGTCAACTGTCAATATATCAATAAGGCCAACTGGTCAATATGAAAAATGCTTAATTTTCTTAGAAGTGGAATGAAAAATTATTCCTTTATGCCTGTTAGATTAGCAAAAGGTACAAAAATGATTCCAATAGTTATGTACTGCTTTTCAAAAGAGCTAAAGATCATATCTCTAAAAGCTAAATAAAAAATAAAACAAAATTCATGAAGAAGCAAACAGAAAAACCCAAATTTTTCTCAATGCCTTAGGGAAACCATTCCTGAGAATCTGACCAATAAAATGAATAGAACACTGTTTCAAAGTGTATGTCATAAGAGTGTGGTTTACACTAGAATCCCAACTCTAGAGGAAGAATATGGCACTGAATTAAATGCTTGTCACTGAGGAGCTATGTGACATGGAGTAAGATATTTATATTTTCTATGCTTTAGTTTTCTTATCTTTAAAATTAAATGAGAAAATGCATGTAAAGTCCTTCAAGTGTCTAAACACAGTGTTATGCAGACATGAGCTAACTATTAGCTACAGATTATATATGAAGCTAAATTATTTCTGGATCTACTATAGGCAGATGGAATTACTGTCTTGGAAATAATATATATGTATATATAAAACATAATATTATATATACTTATATATAATAGCATATATATATATAAATAAATATTTCTTATTCTCTACTACTTTCCTTGATCCTTAAAAATTTCTCAGGAAGTCCTGAGGTTTTCATGGAACTTACAAATTAAGAGGAAATTGCTTAATACCTAATAACAAAAGAAAAACCAATCCAGTAGAGGAAGCTATTAAAGTTAGCTCTTTAGAACACAGTATATAAAAAAATTAAGAGTTGTAAGTTTCTAAAACATTTTAAAATTTAGCATATGTACAAAATCACAATTTACTATTTCGCTATACATCCCATTTAAACAATCTCATTTGATTTACACTATTCTTTTTATTTAAGCAATGTTTTGTGAATTTTCATTTTATTTTAGGAGACCATAGCACATTAATATATCAATGTCTCTACTATAATATTAGATGTTCCATATTCAATATATTGCTTTATAATAAAAGTAATAAAATATATTATGACAAATGAATTGCAAATTAAGAATCCAAAATATAGCTGGGTGGTGGTGGCACACACCTTAATCCCAGCACTCAGGAGGCAGAGACAGGCAGATCTCTTTGAGTTTGAGGCCAGCCTGGTCTACAGAGTGAATTCCAGAACAGGCTCCAAAGTTACAGAGAAACCCTGTCTCAAAAAACCAAAAATTATAAAAATCCAAAATATAGTATGTATCTTCAAGTTACAATTTCTGCTTTATTCACTTTTGAGGTCTTAACAGGAGCTGCAACATTTATTACACAGTTACAAAGGGGTTAGCTTAAGATCTAATAGAGAGGTCTAGAGAGATGGCTCAGAGGTTAAGAGCACTGTCAGCTCTTCCAGAGGTTCTGAGTTCAAGTCCCAGCAACCACATGGTGGCTTGCAACCATCTGTAATGAGATCTGGTGCCCTCTTCTGGTGTGCAGGGATACATACATGCAGGCAGAACACAGTATAAATAATAAATAAATCTTTAAAAGAAAAAAGATCAGAAATAGAACCTGCATTTGAATTGTTGATATGTTTAGATAACAAGCAGTAGAATGCAAATCTGAGTCGATGATACAGCTTATCTGTCAGGGAGAATGTGGCTAGCACATGTGAATTCTAACTACCTGCTGTATGCAAGAAAGAATAAGACAGCACAAGCTGGGTATGGTGGCACATACCTTTAATGTCAGCACTTGGGAGGTAGAGGCAGGTAGATTTCTATTGAGGGAGTTCCAGGACAACCTAGGCTGTTACACAGAGAAACCCTGTCTTGAAAAAAAAAAAAAACAAGCCAGTAGTGGTGGCGCATGCATTAAATCCCAGCACTCAGGAGGCAGAGACAGGCAGATTCTCTGTGAGTTTAAGCCATCCTGGTTTATAAGAAAAAAACCAATTAACCAACCAAAAACACAGTACTTGTACTTACACTACATTTAGTGGTAAGGTAAGGCTGCATAGTCATGGCATGCTTAACCATGAGTTGGGGTCTTATTTTGCTGAATAAGAACAAAGTGGTTATACAAGCTACCAATCTTCCAGAATTCACACCTTTATTGTCTGAGTCTAAAAAAACAGAGAAATAAGACACCAAAATAAGGCAAAGTAGTGAAAAGTAGAATATTATTGAATTTACTCAACATAACAGATTCAGTATGGGCCTTAATAAAATGCATTAGTATTTCTCATGATATTAGATTACCTGTATTTCATTTTTGGGCACAAAATTACACAATGAAGAAAAAGGACAGAGGCCTTACTAAGAAAGGCCAGTTTCACTGTAGGGGGAGATGACTGAAGTTTAAAAGGAGAAGGAAGTTGGAAAATTCAGGGAGTCTTGGGAAAATATTGGTTACATCTATGAATGGAGTGAATACAGGAAAACAAATGAGAGAAGACAAACAGTTCAGCTATGCAAGGCTGTATTTAGAGCTCCCTGTGATGCTGCTGAGTAACAATCAGCGCTCTGTGCAGTCAGTTACACAGAAGACTATGCAAATAAGGCCAGTTAGAGATACTTTGGTTCTTAAAAAAAACATTTTTTTAGAGATGATTAGCAATGCTGAACATCTAAAAGTACATATTTAGAGATATGTAAAAGAGATAAGATTTATGCATTTATTATACTGTTTGATCTAGGTAATCTTACAATATAATCTAAAATGAATAATCAAACAGAAATTTACATTATGAAACTCAAATTACCCTTAAAAATGACACACTAGTTACTAAGCAGGCAAATCCAGAGGTAAAACTGAGAAAAGGGACCAACTACTTAAAAATCTCATAAAATTGACTTAAAGATTAATATATAAAATATCTTACCAGCTAGAGACTCCTCATATTTAAGAATATGCTCAACTAGGTTATCAACAAGTTGAGTACAAGCTTTCTTCACAGGTTTATATGAGGAATCCTCTTCAGACTTCAACAACTATATGTATACATATAAAAATTCCAGTAAAATTATTTGAGGCAATAATGATTATGTACATGCATTAAATATCAATAAGCATTCTTTAGTTAACATTAAAAGACAAAGGAAATATACATGACATATTTAAAAACCAGCAATCTGCAAAGACAACGATTTTAGTAGAAGTTTTTGGACTGCTGTGTGCAGGGCCCGACACTGGAGAGATGCAGGGAAAGTGGCTTTTTTCTCTCACGCCAGCCAAGACCACAGAAACACTATCCAATGTTAGCAAATTATTTTAAATTATCAACAACTGTATCTGAATTATACCTTAAGCCTTGCAATTACAAAACATAATAGCATATTCTTTGGCAGATTTTTTTTCTGCTTCATTATTTGCCAAATCATTAATTAGATGTGCTTAAAAATACTATGAAGAACAATAAAGAGGATGAAGATAAGGCTACCTGTAGTAACAAAGTAAAACCAACCCAATCTGAAATCATGGAAAATTTTAAATCTTAAAATCATGGAAAAAATGACTTAAGGTGTATCTGTTTTGTCAATAATACTTAGCTGAATATTTCTAGGGATATTAAAAGAAAGTTACACTTCCCTTCTGTGGAGTTTTCCAGAGCTATCAGACATTAATTTTCTGCAATAGTATAAACGTTCTCTTTTCTTATGTCTGACAAAGTTGCAACAAGTCATGAGTGGCTCACATGAGAGGAAAGTGAAGTAAAACAAAAATTCAATATTCAAACTGTAAAAATGCACAATTTTAAATTTTTACTACAAGATGCACAGGTAGGCAAGTGTTTACAAAGAGCATTATACTACTAGGTTGCATGCTTTTCTGAATCTTTTTTTTTTTTTTTGAGACAGGGTTTCTTTGTGCAACAGCCCTGGCTGTCTAGAACTCATTCTGTAGATCAGGCTGGTCTCGAACTCACAGAGATCCACCTGCTTCTGCCTCCCAAGTGCTGGGATTACAAGAGTGCGCCACCACTTCCCTACTGTTTTTAAGAGTCTTACTGCGGAAAAGCTTAAGTTTCCCTTTTTACTTTTTGTTTTTAGATTTAGTTTATGTATGAGTGTCTATGCATCAGTGCATGTGTGGTACCAATGGAGGTCAGAAGAAGGTATTGCATCTTTAAGAAGCAGAGTTATGGGCAGTTGTGAGCTGCCATGTGGGTGCTGGGAATCAAACCCAGGCTTTTCACTATGAACAGCAAGTGTTCTTAACTGCTGAGACATCTTTCTAGCCTTCTCCCCCCTCCCTTTTTTTTGTTTTTCAAGACAGGGTTTCTCTGAAGCTTTGGAGCCTATCCTGGAACTCAGTCTGTAGACCAGGCTGGCCTTGAACTCACAGAGATCAGCCTGTCTCTGCCTCCTGAGTGCTTGGATTAATGGCGTGAGCCACTACTGTCTGGCTTCCCTTTCCATTTTTAAATAAAAAAATTTTCTTTCTTTTTTTTTTTTACACTGGAACAAGTCTGAGCATCCTGGACTTTTCTGGACATTCTGATCTTTCCCAATCTTTTTAGAAGCTATCCCTCTTCTAAAAGAAGTTACTTGTTAAGCCTCACTGCTGAACCTGCAGGTTTCCATGTGCCCTAACTTAAGACATGGCTTTTTTCCTTCCTTTTGGTTTTCCTCCCCAGGGACAGGGTCTATCTATGTAGCCTGCCTTGAACTCAGAGACCATTCTGCATCTATCCTGTTATTTTTCTCTCAAATGTTAATAAAATACTCAAGTTAGAAAAAAATAATATGGATACTTAAAAGATGAGTGACAGCAACCAGAGCAATACAAAATCCGCAGCATCATTGTTCAATTAAAAGATAAATAAAAGAGACATTTCAATTTGCCCATTTTCAATTTATAAACTGCAAATATTCCTTGATCCACTCTATAATTTAATTTCTTAAGTGTAGCTACCAATATCTTACCAATTTCTTAGTCTAGCTTGGTTTACATAAAGCAATGCCGTCACCCAAAACTATCTCATGTTCCTTTTTCCTAAGACATCAAGAACAAGCAAAATAATTTATTATAAATCTTGGTTCATGACACTATCACTGCTGACTGGTATATGATTTAACATATTAATCATAAATAATACTCTGGTATGAACCCAATTCAGGAACACTTCTAGTAATTTATATCTATCAAAGTATCTTCTTTCTTATCCTATGAAATAACTCGAGAAATTTGATTACCCCAATGCATAAAGAAATGCCTAAGTTGGCAGGGTTTTTTTTTGTTGTTGTATTTGTTATCTTTTTGACACATGATCTTTGTCCTGAAACTCACTCTGCATACCAGGCTGGCCTTGATCTCACAGAGATCTGCCTGCTTCGGCCTAAGTGCTGGGATTAAAGGCATGCACCACCACGCTTTGTCCTGGTAGCTTTTCTTTTCTTTTTCTTTTTTTTAAATTTAAAATTTCAACTACTACAAATGTAATTTGATTAGTGTTTTGGGTCTTGAATTTTTACTCAAAAATTATGACATAACTTTAATTCAGGCTGTTCCAGACAGTTAGTTTTATATCTCACTGCTATTTAGCAGTCTTCGTTTTATACAAGCCAGTTAGTCATTCTTCTGTGTGTAGATTAAGTCAAATTTTAATGGTGTAGACACTCAAAATAATCTTTTCCAAAATGATTGCATTGGACAAAATGCTTATGTGAAATGCTTGAAACCTAATATCTTCTAGACTTTAGGGCATTTACATACAACACAAGGGAGATACTTGGGCAAAGGACAGAGGTCTAAATATGAAACTCATCTAAGTTTCATACACTTCTTATATAAATTGCTTGAAGATAATTTTAGTATGTGTGAGTCTGGCTGTCAAATGAGCTCAGGTGTGGAATTTTCAATTTGCAGAAGTCATCTCAGTGCTCAAATATGTCAAATGTGGAGTACTTAAGATTTTAGATTTCTAGAGTAGAAAGTAACATATTCTCAATGAGAAGAAGTATTTACAGACACAAATTATTATTTAGATCTATTTATCTTATTATTTTACGTGTATGAGAGTTTTGCCTGCATGTATGTTTATGTAGCACCTGCATGTCTGGTGACCACAGAGGTCAGAACAGGGTGTCAGATTTGCTAGGACTAGAATTACAGATGGTTGTGAGCATGTGGATATTGAGAATCAAACTCAGGTTTTCTGCAAATGCAACAAGTGTCCTTAACAGTCCCCACCCCCTATTTTCTCTCTTTAGCTGGGTGGTGTTTGGGCCAGGCTTTTAATCCTAGTACTCAGGAGGCAGAAACAGGTGGATCTCTTGAGTATGAAGCCAGCCTTGTCTACAGAGTGAGCTCCAGGACAGTCAGGGCTGTTACACAGAGTAATCCAGTCTTGAAAAGCCAAACAAATAAATAAACTCTTCTTTTTGTGCTTGATATTTTATAGAATAGTCTTTCTAAATAGCCTGTTGTACCTGAAGTCAAGATCCTCCTGTCTCAGCCTCAAGAGTACTGGATCATACAATGTTAGGCAGCATATGCCTTTAATCTAAGCACAGTGGAGGCAATAGTAGGTGGATCTCTGTGAGTTCAAAGCCAGCCTGGTCTATATATAGAGAGTTCCAGGTCAGAAGGCCTACACAATAAGATCCTGTCTTAAAAATAAAACAACAGCAAAACATGTGGAGGAGGGCTAGGCCTAACTCAACTCAATAGCAGATGCCTGCTTTGCCCTCAGAAAGTGTTAGCTTCAACTCTCAGCAACACAAAAAGAAATGTGAATAGAATCTTAAAAACAGTGAGGACAAACATAACTATTCAACAGTTCATGTGGAGAAATTTTTACTTCCTAAATGAAGTTGAACATTTGACAAATAACATTTTACACTGCTGAGTTGGCAAAATTTGAGGAATCAGATGACAAATGACAGAAAAGCTAATGGACTAAATGTTAACTCATGTCTGTTTATACATACATACATACATACATACATACATACATACATACTATATATAATATATATGTGAAATAATGGTAATACTCTTCTGTCATTCTGCATAAATTGGTGCATGTATGAATTTTAAGCTATTTAATGTAGTACTCTAAGTTGCCCTATGAAATTATATCCCATATATAGAAAATTACTGATTCATAAGAAAAAATTCAATAAAATTGTAAATCTCTGAAAGTTGCTAAATGGAACATATGCATGCATGTCTGGAAGTATGGAAATGGTAGGTGTGCTATGTATTCTTGACTTTAGAATTCTTAAGAACCCCAGGTTATCTCTCTGGCACATGCATTTTAACAAAGTTTTTGTGTCTGGGGCTGGAGTGATAGCTCAGAGGTTATGAACACTTACTGCTCTTCCAAATCACAAGCACCTGTAATACTAGCCTCAGGACCCAATGTTCTCATCCTGCCTTGTACACATGCACACACACATGCATGTGCAACACACGCACACACACTGAAAGAAAAAGGGATGGATGAAGGGCAGATGAAAGAAGATTTGATGGGTAGGCAGAGATGGAAGGATCACCAAACCTAGAGTTTTGAGAGCAAAACTGAGGAAAAAAGTGAGATACTGCCTCCAAAATTAACTCTGTGGGTAAGAGCACTTGAGGACTGTAATTCAAATCCTTAGCACCTACATACAATTAGGGCAGGGTTGCTGTCTGTAACCCCAGCACTGGTAGACAGAAATAGGTGGATATTGGGAGCTTGCTGGTTAGCTAGCCTAGCCAAATCAGTGAACTTCAGATTGAGTGAGAGAGTCTCAAGAGAATAAGTCAGAGAACAACAGGACACCTAACATTCTCTTCTAGCTGCACACATGCTGCCTACCTCCTACAAAGAAGGAAACATGCTAGTAATTTTTACAGTTGGGAGATGAATACTCTTATTGAAAATTTCTGTAAGTTCAAATTGTGGTTTAATTTTGTACTACTAAAAAAAGTTCTATATGTTTTATAATATGCCAAATAATTATGTGTTTAAGGTTATTTTTACTTAAAGATCTCATGAGTAGTCCCTTGATCAGTGGTTTTCAACCTGTGGGTCAACCTGTGGGGCCAAATGACCTTTTCCACAAGTGCTTCATAATATATCACACATAATAGATATTTACACATTATGGCACATAACAGCAGCAAAATTATAGTTATAAAGCAGTAATAAAATAATTTTACAGAGGATCACCACACATGAGGAACTGTATTAAAGGGTTGCAGCATTAGGAAGGCTGAGACCCACTGCTCTACATCAAAGGGATAAGAAACAAGTTACCTGAAAGTGCAGCTAGTAATTAGTAATTCAGAAAACATTTTTAGCAGTCAACTAGATAACTGATTCAACAAAAAAATTATTGAATTCAATAAAGAAATTAAAACACATAGCTTAACATACTGAAGTAAGTTTCTTCAACTAAAACACAAGAAAGATCTGAAAAGTTTTTATTTATTTATTTTTTAAGATCTATTTATTTTATGTATATGGGGCTCTAACTGCATGTACACCTGAAAGCCAGAAGAGGGCATCAGATCCCATTACAGATGGCTGTGAGGCACCATGTGGTGGCTGGGAATTGACCTCTGTAAGAGCAGACAGAGCTCTTAACTAACAAGCCATCTTTCCAGCCCTAAAAAGTTTATTTTTAAATGATAAATATATTTATTAAATTCCATGTCATCAAAATTACACTCACATTTTGAAGGAGTTGCTCAAACCAGTCATATCCAGTATCTCTACATGCTGCAACCTATGGTGAAAGGAAATGAAATTATTAAAATAAGGCATTTATAACAACATTATAAGGACTGAGAAAGTTATAACAATGAAAAAAGAGGCCATGGATTTGAAAGACAGCAAGAAGGGGTATAGGAGAGGGTTTGGAGCAAGAAAATGGAAGGGGAAAATGTTGAAATTGTATCTCAAAAAAAAGGCATTTATTTTAAAACAGACATTTTAGTTATGCTGTAACATGAAGGGTATGTCTACTTTTTTAATTTGAAAGGTTATATTTAAAGTAAAATTTTTATTCAGTAACTTAAACATCAAAAACATTAGTCTAATATTAAAAAGATTAATATGGTATCAAGGCATAAAACTATAGTTTCTGTCATGCTTTATCAGAAAAGTCTGTGAAATTTCAAAAAATGAAAAAAAAAAATTTGTTCCTTAGTCCTCTGGACAATAGAAAACGGAGATGCTCGTGAAACTGATTATATTAAATTGCTAATACTCAACACACATCAGCAAACTATAGTCATTTATGTAATAAAACCTAAACTCTAAATGCTATCTGAAAGTTGCTAGCCCAGCAGTACATAGCGGTCCTCCACTTTCTCTCTTCCTTTTGCAATTATGGAAGAAACAGAAAACTTCAACATCAATGCTTATACAAATGAGTATTAAGTAACTGAGCCATATGCAAACATCAATTTCCTCTTACTTAAATCCCAGGAGAAGCTGTAAGAATACAAAGGAAGCAGCACTAACGCCAGGCACAGCTAGGTATTTCATCACTGCCTCTAGTGACTTCAACTAGCTTTGCAATCCTAGTAATCACACACATGCCCACTGTTCTTACCACATCAGTGATGTTTAAGATCTTCCTTGTCATTGCTTCTTTGTCATTATGTGGAGTTGGAGTAAACCAGAGTTTTTGGAATGTTTCATTTACTAATTTCTAGAAGAAGAAACGTAGTCAATTACTAACAACAAAAATGGCAAACTTTTAATTGTATATTCCCATTACAGCTAGCTAAAAAAATAAATTTTCAGGGATGTATATAAATTTCTTCATGATTAAAATGACCAATTGATTTCCCAAATTATAAACTTTATCAAACAGGTGATGATGGGCAATACTCTGTTTAACCTACAGCTTCAGCATAAAATACTTTAAAAAAACTTTAAGCATGTATCTATAAATGTGTGCCTACAGAGCTGTATATCATCTGTGTGCAAATGTCTGCAGAAGTCAGAACCAGCTGGATTCTTTGGAACTGGAATACAGGTGGCTGTGAGCTACCTGGTATGGATGCTGGAAATTGAACCTGGGGTCTCTGCAAGAGCAGCAAGTATACTGCCAAGCCATCTCTATCTCCTGAGAGGCTTTGATCAGACTAACATCCTTTTATTTATTCATCTATTTCTCTCTCTCTCTCCCTCCCTCCCTCTTTCTCTGTGTGTGTTGTATGCATATACATATGTGGGTGTTTATGCCCATGAGCACACATAAAATAGACCACAGCAGGACATAAGGGTGTTAACCACTATCATTTTCCCACCTAGTTGTCTTGAGACACAAACTTCCACTGAAGTGGAAAGCTTGCTGTTTTGGTTAGGCTTGCTATCCAGCAAGCCCTTAGAATTTGCCTGTCTCCACCTGCCCATTGCTAGAGTTAAGGCACACAGGACCATGTCCAGCTTTTAGTGTAGATGGTGGAAATTTAAACTCAGGTCCTCATGCTTGTAGAGCAAGTACTGTTACGCACTTTATTGCTTTAAAGGGAGAGACTTGTGCTGGATAGTTTTATGCCTACTTGACACAGGCTAAAGTCATCTGAGCGAAGGGAACCTCAATTAAGAAAATGCCTCTGTAAGATCCAGCTGTAAGGTATTAATTAGTGAATGAGTTGGGGAGAGCCCAGTCCATTGTGGGTGCGGTCACCCCTGAAGTTGGTGGTCTTGGGTTCTATAAGTAGGCTAGATAAGCCAGAGGGAACAAGCACTTCTCCATGGCCTCAGCATTAGCTCCTGCCTCCAAGTTCCAACCCTGTTTTGAGTTCCTATTCTGACTTCTTCCAGTTATTAACAGTGATATGAAGTTGCTTTGTTCATGGCGTTTCATCATAGCAATAGTAACCCTAACTAGGACAGGAACTGGTTAACAGAATAGTGGGCCACTGCTGTCATAGATTGTATTATTTTTGGGAGGATTGTGGAAGGGCTTTAGAAGTTAGAGCAAGAAAAGCCATGGAGTGTTCAAACGTGGTGGGCTGTTCTGTGGGAGCTTAGAAGACTGTTGAGAGCAATGCAGAATATGGAGGCCTGCTTTGTGAAGTTTCAGAAGTTTGTGAGTCTCTTAATGACTATCAGAGCTGTTTGCTATTTTGAGTTAATTTAAGATTCTGGTTAGCTGGAGCTAAAGAATGAGCCGTGATTAACAAGATACCAGAACCATTAAAGAAAAATCTTTGGTTCACTGGGACAGTTGCTGCTGGTTAGTTGGAGCTGAAAAATTGGCAGTGATTAAAAAGAGATCAGCATCATTGAGGTGAAATCTTGTGGGAAATCTTTTCTCAGAGTCAGCACGCACAAGTTGTGTTCAGAGGCAGCCAAGGACTGCTTCTGAAGGAATGAAGGGGTCATGGAGAGCAGCTGAGGCTTGGCACTGGGAGAGGTGCAGCCAGAGTAGCAGTGGAAGCCCCAGAACTGAAGGGGTCATGGAGAAACATTGACGTTTGGCACCATGAAGAGGACCCATGAGAGGATATTAGTGAAAGTACAGCCCAGTTGCAGTACAAGACCCTGCATTTGAAGACATTAGTACCATGGGATGACGGCCAAGAACAGCAGCAGCCCTGGAGTGGACCCAGCCTGAGTCTAAAAGACAAGCTGGGTTGCAGTGTGGAGTCTGAGAAGTGACCCCAGACTCTTTGAAGGAGCCCAGATTGTGAGTGAATCCCAGATACTGGACATTAAGTGATTTATACTGTTGGGGTCTGGTTCCTGAATTTATCTGAGTGTACTGTGCCTTGGTTTTTGGCTCTTGAAATAAACTATTTAACTAATTTTTTTTTTTTATAGAAGCCCACAGTTGAGAGACTTTCTATTTTAAAAGACTTTGGTTTATTTTTAGAGACTGAATTTTTAAAATGTTTGAATTTGTAAGACTGTGGAACTATTTTTGTTTTTGTTTTGTTTTTCGAGACAGGGTTTCTCAGTGTAGCCTTGGCTGTTGTGGAACTTGCTGGCCTCGAACTCACAGAGATCTGCCTGCCTCTGCCTCCCGAGTGTTGGGATTAAAGGTGTGTGCTATCACACCTTGAACTCACAGAGATCCGTCTGCCTCTGCCTCCCGAGTGTTGGGATTAAAGGTGTGTGCTATCACACCTTGAACTCACAGAGATCCGTCTGCCTCTGCCTCCTGAGTGTTGGGATTAAAGGCGAGCACCACCGTTTGTAAAATGTTTCATATTATGATTTTTTTCAAGTTTACACTAATGTGTGATTGTGAGGATAAACAAGAAAGGAGAAGTATCCTTTATGGTAATCTGTTTGCCTGTCAGGACAGTTTGATGACAACTAGACACCAGCTGAAGACATCCGAGAGGAAGAAAGCTCAATTAAAAAAATGCCCTACAGGTTGTAGGCAAGTCTGTAACTGAAAACCAACATACTATTTAAAAACCAAGATAATTTCAATACCTCAATTTCTCTGGATAGAACAGTCTCTATAGTTAAATACACAAAACTGTAATGGTTGGATAGGTTGGGAAAGATCATATTTTGTTAATATAAACTCTAGAAACAAAATAAAAAATAAATTAAATAAGCATCTAAATTATTTTAAACATTAATGAAAAAGATATTTCACAAGATCAAATTTTCATCTTACCTTAATGCCCTCTTCATCATTGACTCTACGAATCATTTTTACACACATTTCTGTAATTTTTGGAAATGTTGGTTGTTCAATACAGATGTCTCTTAAAATCTTTATTACCCTTTTCCTGACACTGATACCAGTATCCTAAGAACAAAAATGTATTTTCATATGTTAGGAAAATATAGAGGTTTTAGGTCTGTGAAATTTGACAAAACAAAGTTAAAGATTTTTTTGTAAGCATTCCTATTTGTTAAATGAAGATTATGTTGCATATATTCACCCTTCACATATTATAAACATGACATTTAGTTTACCGTATTTACTTTTAAAATATGATGTAACATGGATGTATGTACACTCAGTAATGAACTCAAGACCTGAGAATAAATTCACCAAATTTGAATAAGAGGATAAACTTTTAGAATAGTGTCTGGTACTTCAACAGCACATGAAATGCTAATTATGATACAGACAACAAAGTGTTTACTAAGCTAAATCAAGTAAATGTTTTGGCACTAACTACTTTTGTATTATACTAATGGTAATAAATGTCCCTGAAGCAATACGTAATTTTGTGTGCTAATGCATCAATGTGTAGTTCTATAAAAATCAATGCTTATAGTGGGTGGTGTGCCTGCCATGGAAATAATTTTCAGACAGACAGACAGACAGACACACACACACACACACACACACAATCACTCTGCAATGATAATTACTCTAGAGTACTCTCTGAAACCAGGTAACTATCATACATAATTACTATCACTATCAATTACTCATTAAAAACTGGTATAACAGTAATTGAAAAATGGATCTTATTTTCACCAACAATTGGCTTGATAATATTGAGTAGCTTGCCTCTTGAAAGCATAACCTTCTTTAGAATGGCGCTATATGGTTCAGATTAGGCAATATAAAATTATAATTATCATTTATATATTTTTTAGATTAATTTAGTAATATTTAGGGCAAATTATATTCATAAATTCTATAAAACAGAAGGAAATACCAATATTCTTTCAATCAGCATATCATAATACTGCTCAGCAAGCTGAGGTCGACAAAGGACAAATCGACCTAGTAATTCCACGGCTGCCTCTCGAACACTAGTGGAGTTATCCATTAATCGTCCATGAACTCCTCGCTGCATGTCAAGCTAAAGAAGAGTGAGAGAAATGTCATTTGTGGCAGCAGAGATAATCTTCAATATTCAAATTTGAATAAAAAAGCAGGAAATATTATTTTTTGCTCTTACTCTTGCTAGAATACTGGGGTCTACAGCAACAACCTCAGATAAACACTTCATGGCTTTTGTTCGAACGGCAATTGCATTTTCACCAAGGACTCGTAGTATCTGTCAGGCAAAATTAACATTCTCATAAATTTTAAAATACATAAAATTTAATGAAATATGGCATGAATATATATACAAGAACACAATCTATAACTTGCTACCTTTTGTTTTTTATGTGTAAGTCAAGTTATACATCATCTTACTCATCCAAAAATCTTTTTGGAGCCTGTCCTGGAACTCTCTCTGTAGCCCAGGGTGGCCTTGAACTCACAGAGATCTGCCTGCATCTGTCTCCTAAGTGATGGGATTAAAGGCCTGTGCCACCACTGCCTGGCTCTGGTCCAAAATCTTAACAGAGACCGGTATACATGGAAAAGTGCTCTATATTTTGGGGTCTTTCCTTTACCTCAGTATTCTCAGTTAAACATACTGCTGTATATATATATATTTAAGAACGTCTTGCTCCACTAAATCTATGTGTAACTAAGACAGTATTATCAAAGACTTTATAACTGACAATTTTCATGTCAAACAAACATATCCATTTGTTTGTACAAGAAGAATCAGTATGTGGACTGTAAGCATAGCTAAAGACATGCAAACGACATGGAACAGAGAAAAATACTGCTTTCACAATGAACACACACTGTCCACGATCCCCAAAAGTAACCAGAATAAAAAAATCAATCAGAACAATCAATCAATTTACCTGCGTCAAATAAATATCAAAGCTCTGGGCAAACGGCCTCATAGAGGCCAAGTATCGGACAATCAAGCACGCATCATCATAGTCCACAGTATCTGAGTTCATCCTACAACAAAAAGCATTGCAATTTTAAATGTTCTTTGTAAATGGATATTTACGATACATACATACATAACACATACACATATTTTTCTCTCTGCATCTTACTTTAATGTGCTGAACTGAGATGGTGTGGTTTTGATAATGCTTCTAAGGAATTTTTTCCGGTTTTCAGCTCGATGCATTATTTGACCAGTTGTCTCAATTTCTTTTGCATGATGTGCCCCATCAGAGGATTCTTCATCTTTTTGTGATTTCATTGCTTTTTCTGTTTCCAGAGTTGTGTCCCGAAACCATTGGGCTATATAGAATTTACGAGAAAACTGGAAAGACATTAGATAGGTTTGAGCTCATGTAATTAGTAACATTTCTAATCAGGAATAGAAGTTCTAAGTTTGTTTGTTTTTTTTTTAAACAAACTTTCTTAGATAGAAGCAGATGTAAAGACAGAAATATCCTAGATTACAGGATTTTCCTTTTTTTTACATTTAACTAAAAATTTAACTGTTAATGTAAAACAATGACAATAAAAATGACTACATTAAATAGAGTACTACTATCAACTACTTAAAGTAGGACATTTCATATAGTTCAGTAAGATTTAGTAAGACCACTAGAAAAGTTTAGAATAGATGGAGTGAAGGTAAAAGACTTCCATATGTTTCCAACTCTTGTCTTATCTGTGTAAAAAATATGCAAGTTTTAAATACATTAAAACATTCAGCACTAAAGCACTCTGTGCATCTGTTCCATGACCATAGACTGCAAATCTACTAGGTAGTTAAAATAATACAGAGGTTATTGTAACTTTTTCATTTCACTACTTAGAAAAATTGAAAATACTCCATTATGTGCATAGTGTTATTTATGAACTTATGCCAAGACAATAAAGCGTACAAATTGTATACACAGTCTGTTATATTCCGGATATGCTACTTAATATACATTTTCAAAGAACTGTATTTGACAGCTTCTTTGTATGCTAACAGGTCATCTTCACCATTGGGAGGTCTATATTCATTTTTAGGATTAGCCTAGACTTAAAGATAATCTATAAAAATATTTCCAAATATTTCTCTTATTTTCTTTCCTTCTAATGCCCCACCTTACTTTTTGAAGACAATTTAAATTTAAAAAGCAAAATGAATCTTACCACCAGTGAAGGGTCAGTCTCAGTGTTCTCATCCAAATAATCAAGCAATGCCTTTTGCAATTGTTGGATTTCATCTTCTCCTCCGGAAACCTAAACCAAAAACAATAATGACAAGATTATCAGTGACTTATTTGCCTGTTACTGATCCTCCCACCCACTTCTAGTACTAAGGCTCACTTCAAGTTTGGGAACCGCGGCCCCAGCCTCCCAAATAATGGTCACAGGTATGTGACCACTAAAGTACTGGTGTGCGTTAATAAACTGTGTAGATGTGAATGCAAGCCTAATGGGGGAACCATCCAGGAAGAAGGAAAACAAGTATACTCATTATATAGAAACAAAAAGTATGGTTCCTCAAAAACACGCTGATAGCTAAGTTTGGCTTTATGAGCTATTTGCTATCTTAAGGAGTTCAGTGGTTGATATAAATATCAGAAGTAAATATCATCACTAAAACACCCTATTCAGCTCTGTACTTAATTTACATTTACAATCGCTAATAATTTTTCTTTTTTTTTTTCTGGAGACAGGATTCACATATCACAGCATTGTCTTGAACTCATTGTGTATTTTGTATTTATGATTATACACCAAAGTTTTGATCTAGTAAATAAGAATGTTAACAGCTGTGATAATATGCACCATACATTGCAGGTAGCTTTATAATTACTGTGGAGATAATACTTTAGGCATAGAAAGGGAGGGAATGACTGAAAACAAAACAAAACAAAAACAAAAAACCTGAACTGACTTTCTGGCATCAACATGTATGTGCAGACATGCACCTACACATCCATGTGCAAACACATTAGCAAGTACACATACCATAAACACAATACAACACATACCTACTCCCCTACCCCACAACCAAAAAAGAATATAGGGAACATGACAAAAAAAGACACAAAGGCTAGCTTCAAAAGGCATCTCACTAGTCAAATGTAAGGACAATTTGATCATTAAAATAATGATGATGGGTTAGAGAAATGGCTTAGTGATTAAAAGTGCTTACTACTCTATCGGTTAAAAGTGCTTACTGCTCTATCAGAGGACTGGAGTTCGGATCCCAGCACCCACATTCAGTAGCTCACAAATGTCTGAAACTCCAGCTCCAAGGGATCCAATGGACCCTTCTGGTTTCCATGGACACCTGCATACACACGTACACATACACACACTCACACAAATAAATGAAATAAAACAAATCTTCAAATAAAAAAGATGGCAATAGATTATACTCTAAGTATTATATTCATTAGTAATATTGTAATATTAAGTTTTTGCTTTTGATAGTGTATTAAAAATATTTATGTGCCAATTCTTATTTGTACAAATATACACCACACAACAGCACTCAAAATTTAGCACTAATTAAAATCTGATGGGCTTGTTAAATCACTGACTACTCTACTCCTAGGGTTCTGGATTCAGTGAATCCAGAGAAGGACCTAAAATTTTATCTTAAGGACTAGTTCCTGAGGACATTAGGAATACAAGACTGGCTGGGACTACAGTGAGAGCTTATCACACTCAGGACCAAATAACAAAACAAATTTTCCTTGAATCTACAAAATCTACTCTGACAAGCTAAGAACATGTAGGGCTGGATGGCACAGTTCAGGTGGTAGAATGTTTGCCTAGAATGCACAAAGCCTTGGGTTCAATTCCTAGCACTTCTTAAAATGGGTCTCGTGTGACACAAGCCTGTAATATCCAGCACCTGGGAGGATCAGGAATTCAAGGTCATCATTGACTATAAACTACACAGCAAGTTTGAAACAAAGCTGGATAACATTAGACCCTGTTTTGTTCCCCCACACCAAAAGCAACCAAGTATACAACTATTTGTATATTAATTTAAGTTCTTTATTTTAATACCTGCTTTAAAATTCTTTCTATAGACCCTTGATCCATTTTGCTGGTGACAGCGTCTTTTCTCAGTCGTGCAGCGACAGTTCCAAGGTAATCAAGAGATGCCACTCTTAAAGCCATTTCTGTTGACTTATTACTGAACTGATGAACCTAAAGTTCAAAGACGGGATATTACTAAATGAGAATTTAATAATAAGATGCTGTTGTCTACAAATCATTATAGTTTTAGAATAGTAATATTACTTTTTCAAGTTCATAAAAAGTTACATTTTAAAGTTTTATAGCAACTTATATTCACAACTTCAAATATACTTTAAAATGAAAAGAGATCACTGTATTCATTTCCATTTTTATTCTGTACTATGAGACTTAAAAGGCGCTATATGATTTTAGAAATAATATTAAAAAAGAGACAAAATGTTTGCATTAGTCAGTTTCATGCTTTCAAATGGTTAACTCATTGCTGATACTTTAAACCAATGACATAACAAGTCCAAGCCCCACCCAAACCATCTCAAAAAGCATTGCCATTATATGTAATGAAATGAAAGTGCTAAAATTTACAATTTTGTTTTCTACAGGTATCGGCAATATAATGTACAATTATACACATGCAAAAATAGATGCAATGTTCATGTTTCCTTACACATTTTTAAAGAATTCATCATCTGTGAATCAGAGTATATCCTCATTATGTTGTCTTCTAGTAATTAATAATCTTTAAATGCTATACTCTTACCAACAGTCTCCCTAACAAACTAAGGAGTAGTTCAGCAGCTGGCCACTCGGGCTTATTGACTGTTGAAAGAAGGTCTTGAACAAAATTTTCAAAAAGTGGTCTGTAATCTTCTTCACCTTGCTTACTACCACATCTAGTCAAAAAGAAAGAAAAAACCCAAAAAACAAAAAAGATGTTAATTTACATAATGTTTGCAATTTTGTTAAGTACAGATTCCTCCATGGTATATGAGAGCACATTAAATAAAATGATGTGTAAATATATTTCCTAAATTGTCTTTTCCATCAATTATAAAGTATATTAACTGATATTATTCTCTGAAAGTTGCAACAACTCTGAAGAAATGAATTTTCTATAGTTAGCATTAATTCTCACGAAGCTTGAGTAACATCTTTCCATAACTTTGCTTTACAAGCAGAATGCCTCAAAATTTGTAAAGAAAAATTCTAGAAATCCAACAATCCAGTACTAAAATTTGGGAGTCTACCAGAAGCAAATTCACACATTTTTAGATTTTTAATTCTCTTCCTCATTTTAAAGATCAGGTGTATTTGAGGTTCCAGTTATGGCAGGAAACTTGATCAGTCTTCTTTCTATATAGACCACTCCACATTATGGAAAATAAAAACCACACCGTTGAGCTTACTCACTTTTTAAGGAAGATGGAAAGAAAGTTTTGGGCTGTTCTCATAGCTGTTTCATATGAATTAGTAATGACAACATCCTGGTCAACCTAGAGTGAGAAAAACAACTTTATAAAGATAGAAGAAACAATGAATAAATGAGGCCAGCTGCTATTGCTATGCTATTATTGAAGAGAGTATTTGTGTATTTAAGATATTATTTTTTACAAAATGGGATAAGCCAGTTGGCATACTAAGCATATTTAAAAAAATTATAAAGACTTGGAAACAGTGGTAGTTAGTTTAAGTTTATCAAAGCAATCAGAAATGTATTAATACTTAATCAGTAGTTGTATATCATAATCCATACCAGAAAAAGAAGAAATGGAGTCAGAGTACAAAACTATTTTTCAGAATTGGAGATATATAGTTCAGTGTTAGAATATGTGCCAGTACACCCAGCTAAAACAGATAAATAATTCAACCAAAGAATATTCTAACTTCAAAGTTTATGAAGCCACTACAATATAAACAAAAATTTGAAACTTTCAGTAGAAATTAAAAGATTAAGATAAAAAAAGACATAAAAAGTCAGTCTACAGCTGAAGAAACTCAATGGTAAACATAGAAAAAGGAGCTGCATCAATAATATTAAGCAGAAAAAAACCAAAATGAGCATGGTAGTATTTTTCAGGAACTAGAATCAGTAAAATCAGAATGCAGGAATGCAAATGGGACTATCACTTAAGTGAAAATATGGACAGCCTCAGTGAAGTAAATGCTTTTACACTATAACAATTCTGCTTCCAAGTTCCTTATAAAAAGATTCTTAACTTTAAGCTGTGATGGAACTATTGTGTGTCAATCTCAAGGCAAAACAAATCTGACAAAAACTGTCAACTAAAAAAATTAGTCATGAATACATCATTATAATTTATGTATAAATTATAAAACAAAATAACCATATTCAAATCTATATATAAAATAGAAATAAACATACTTATGACAATAGTCACCAATGATCAAAAAAGGAAGGTTAGACTAATCTAATCTAGAAAGGAGAAAAATAGTATTTTGTACTACACTTATTTTGTTAATTTTGAGTGAAACACACACACACACACACTCTATACTATAGATAGACTACTCTTGTTTCTTTGGAATTGTCTTTGAAGTGAAACTATATAAACTAGAACCCAATCATAGCACATGGGAGGTAAAGATCTTTGTGAGTTTGAGGCCAGCCTGGTCTATAGAGTGAGCTCCAGGACAGTCTTAGTCAGAGCTACATTGTAAAACCCATATCAAGAACAAAACAAAATAAAACAAACAAAGCCTCCAGTATACTAAAAATAAGTATCAATAGACTGTATAAAACCAAAAGCAAACCTTAGCTGCTACTCAGAGAACATGAAGTTATTTTCCATGTCAATTCCATACTAAATTATATGTGTGCACACATAGATACCTAACTCTGATATTCTCCTTGACATTCATTTCTCAACTGAGTTTTACAAGCTGGTATAACAAGCCTGTTAGGTGTTGTTGATTTAAATGCTTCATGACGCCCAGAGAAGAGTTGGAACCAGAACTTACTTTCTGACTATGTGTAATGATCTACAAGAAACCCAAACCCCAGTCATGAACCCCTAGATAAGAATTTCTGTTTTAGAAGAATTACAGAAAGTACAGGTGTTTCCAATCCTTAATGTACATACAAAGTTATAAAACCTTTAAATATTTCCTTACTTTTTTGTTTGAGTCTTCTTCTGAATTAGGGTCCTTCTCTGATGATGGTAAGTGAACGACACACTGAATAAGTTGTAAAACTAGTGCTGTAACCATCTGAATATACATAGGTTCTCCATCCACATCACTACTATTTAACCTTTAATGAAGAAGGAACAACTTAAATCAGTTAAAAATAGTCACATTTTATATGTTTCATTAGGACTTGAAAGTTTCAATATGCTTTCTTTATCATGCATGACTGCTTTGTGACGATGGTATTAAGTATATTTTTTGATCAGTTTGAAAAAACATCAAATAATGCCTATTCATGAGGAAAAACAGTATTTAGTATAAAATTTTCTATTTTTATGCATCACAGATAAAAACTTAAAATGAATAATTATTGAAGAAGTTAGAACAATAAAAGTCTGAGGTTTCTAAATGCCAATGTATTCTGGTCTACACCTGCTGAGTAGGATAGTTAACTGGTATTAAAATCACCTACATGGATGTGTGTGTGTGAAATAATAGTGCTTCATTTTAAAGTAATGTGTGCGCCTGCTATCGTAGACATGGCATTCAGAGGACAACTTTCAGGGAATCAGTTCTCTCCTTCTGACATGTGAGGTTTCAGGGTTTGAACTCAGGTCATCATGTTTGGATGCAAGAGTCTTTACCCACTGAGGCATCTAGTTAATTCTCAACTCTTAATTATCTGTGCTAGAGTATGAGGTCTGAAACACTGATTACATAAGATCAATTTCCAAGTTTTTGCTTCTACAAATATTGTAGAAGTGCAAGAATTCATTTGTATTTTGATCGGTTTTCTTCAGTTGAAGAGATGTTTATCAATGCATACTTAGTCCAAAATATATAAAAACAAAAATAATTATTTTACAGGATCAACCCCAAAATAACCCTATATACCAGGTCAATGCACTAATCACTAGGAATAATATAACTGATGATAACTTATGATAACAGGCAATAAAGTTGATTACAGCAGTGAGTTTATAAATGTCCATAGTGAATAAATAGCATTTAATCTCAGTCTATTCTGTGCAACTCTTAATTTAAAAAAATTATTTATTTTTATGTGTACTGGTATTGGTGTTTTGCCTGAATGTACATCTGTGTATTACGTACACATCTGATGTTCATGGAGGCTTTCTTTTTATATTTATGGGTGTTCTATGTGCATGTATATCCGTGTACCATGTGCAAGGCTGGTGTATCCTCTAGGGCCAGAGTTACGGACAGTTGTAAACTGTCATGTGGGTGCTGGGACTCAAATGTGCAATCCTTCCTGGAAGAGTAGCCAATGCTGAGCCATCACTCCAGCCCTTCTATTTTGTTCTTAAAGCCATCTTTCAGCTTTCTAAAATATTATTGAATAGTTAAATACTGTCTAAAAGATTAAGCCTAACTTTATTATCATAGTTCCTAAAATCTTTTAAAACTGTCTGAAGTCTTTTGAACCACATTTCCTATGCTTTTCATGTAGCACATTTTGACCTCTAGTGCTTAGAAATAGTTTTGATTGTCACAACTGAAAGGGGAGGTTTCTATGGGGCTAGAAATGCGCCTAAGCATTATGTGAAGCACAAAACAGTCCTGGGCATGAAGACATTAACTGGTCCAAATGTTAATAGTCTCCGAACTGCCACAGATCTCTTTATTTCAGATCAATGAATTTCTTTAAGTCCCCCAAATTATGCTGTATTTTTTCACAAATCTAAGCTATCTTTGTAGTTCTGATTGAAGTACTTCTTTCCTATAACCATTAAAAAATAAAACCAGACAGAAGTGGTAAAGAGTAAATATATAAAAGTTAGAAAATAACAAAATTCTTCATCGTAGTTAAATTCTACTATAGTTACCTGAAATTCCTTAAACTTCTCTTGCTAGTTGGTAATCTTGCAAGTGAAGTAAAAATTTCTTCCAATATTAACTGCCTATGCTTTTCATATCTTGAGAATACCTGTTTAATAATTATAAAATTATAAATTAAACTTACTATGGCAGAAAAAATAAAAATAGTATGAAATTAGGACAATATTTTATCTGAAGGAAAACTGAAGTAGGCATGTTACTCAGAATGAAAATGTTTTCAACATGTTAAACAGTAATGATCTAAAGAAATGTATTCAAATTTTGTTATTAATTACCAAAGTGAGGGAATATAAAGTTTTGTTTCAAGGGATATGATACTTTGGGTAGAGATGTAAGACAAGATTTAAGATTTTAAATCATTCTGGTTTTTACAACAATTTTAAAAAGAAAAAATTTTAAATTCAAGAAAAGCATGATCAATGAAATTAAATCCTCAGTTAATGAAATATAGTAAGACTAAAATAATATTTATTATGAAAAAAATCTAATGGAAAACAAGAAAAAAATAAATCCAATATAATAAGTTTTGGAAGTTTGGACCAAGTGATGAAAATCTTACTTCATTTGTGGGTAACTGAAATTACAAATTGATTATACTTACTGCAGTGACTAACTTAATAGCACACAATTGTAGTTCACTGACATTTTCCACAAAAAATGGTGTTATTCCCATTGATGAAACCTGAAAATCCAAGATTGTTTAGTTTGTTTCTAGTTGACTTCAGTAACATTGTACGCTATTACATTCTAACAGTCACACCTCAGTAACATTGCATCCTACTATATTCTAATAGTCATACTTCAGTAACATTGTACCCTACTACATTCTAACAGTCATACTTTAGTAACATTGTACCCTACTACACTCTAATAGTCATACTTCAGTAACACTGTACCCTACATTCTAACAGTCACACCTCAGTAACATTGTACCCTACTGCATTCTAACAGTCATACCTCAGTAACACTGTACCCTACTGCATTCTAACAGTCATACTTGGAAACATCCAGAGAGCATTTTTCTTTCTCTGACCAATTAGCATGCATTTCCTCCTATGGTCTCCTCAATCTCATCTATCAAATAATTTGCTTCATAGTTGCCGTCTCTCTAGTCTCTGCATTTTAGACTGAACACCACAGGAATTAAAGGAACAAAAGTCATTTTGTTTTCATGGATGAAAATACCACAAATTCTTAAAAATTAACCTATTTTTTGTAGAAATTAGAGTTTGGAATTTATGTAGCATTCTTCTTTCTTCAGCTCAGGTAGGTACTTCCTTTAAAATGCTGCAGAATCTCTATTTATTTAATTTACACATAAAGTACTCTGAATGGGTAAATTGAACAGAGTGCTGGTATTACTACTGAGTGAAGATTATACTAGACTAAGATTTTTCTCATACCTAGAAATGTACAAAATGCTTCAAACAAACAAACAAACAAAAAACTTACCTGAAGAATTGTTGTGTCTGTAAGAAGCTGTATCTCTAGCAATTCTGATAAGCTACTAACAATGTCACAAACTTTGTTATAAAGCATTACTATTACTCTCTGCTTATGAGTAGAACATTTAGCCCGCTTGGCCTTCGAACTTAATAACCCTCCTAAAATAAAAGAGAATTTAAGATAGAAAAAGTATTAACTTTTTGCACTCTTCCATGGAGGTTACAGCACTATCTTATAAATAAAGATAACACAAACATTTCAGGGTGCCTCATAAAAATACAGTGAAGCCTCTACAGATGAATGCTGATTAATAGAGGAATTATTCCTTAGTGGTACTGTAGTGGAATATCCTTCTAACAAATAATGTCAGGTACACTACAGTGGCTACTATACAGACTTTTCTTTTTTTTTCCCCTTCATTCAAACTAGATAGTAAGATTATATTTCTCATTTAACTTACCTGGCATTATTACACAAGTAATCAAATGAACTATATGAACATTTAACTACTGATCATATAGTACAGGTTATGGAGCTATGAGAATATATATATATTTTAATTCATTTTGCAAGTAAGTATTATTTTGAACTAAATTAGAAGGTTTTTTTCTCTAGGAACAATTATTTCAATTATAAATAAATACTGGTTGAATATCTCTTATTCAAAAGTTTTTCAGATTTTTGGAATATTTGCATAGATTTTACCACTCGAATATTCCTAATCTAAAAATCATAAATCCCCCGAAATCCAAAGCTTTTTGTGTTTCATGTTCATACTTAAAAAGTTTTTAAAGATTTACACTTAATTTATGTGTATATATGTATATGCTATGTGTTTGGGAGCCCACAGAAGTCAGAAGAGGGTGTTGGATCCCATAGAGCTGGAGTTATAGGTGGTTGTGAGTTGCCAAGTGTAGGTCCCAGGAACCAAATTTAGGTTCTATAGAAAGCACTCTTAACTGCTAAGTCTTTTCTCTAGCCCCTCAAAGAGTTTTCAAAGCATTTTGGATTTTCAGAGTAATGGGTTTTCAACCTATAGATGTTAAATAATAACAGTTATTAAAGTCAAAAATCAAAGTTAATTATGTATTGTAATATACATAATCTCTGAATTTGGGAGCCAGTTAAAATCACTGTATTCTGATTCACCTAGCACTGAAAATTTACAATGGATAATTCTGGTAGTGTGGAAAAAAAAAAGGAAAAAGAAAAAGAAAAAAAAGAACCCAAAACAACAACAAAATTATCAGTACAAAAGGGCAAACTAACCTCCATGTGGATCTAATCTGTAAACAGGGTCATACTGGGGATAGAGTGTATTCTGTAAGTGAAATTTAGTGTACTGTATAACTCTTTCAATTACATCTTCAATGTACACAGCTTTCGGCATGTTAGGAGATGTCATGATGTTGATAGTGGTAAGACAAGCATCTGCTGATTTGGTAACTCTCTCCATAATAAGGTCTCTCCACAATCTTTCTTCTTCTTCAGTATCATTATTCTATAAAACAGACCACTGTTAGTGAAGTGGGAATAAAATACCTATAGTTCACAATATTAAAAAACAGATATATGACTTTCAATGGTAGGAGAAACAACCTGAAATAATATCTAGAACTATTTTTAGACTATTCTAAAAGACTATCTGGAATAAAGTACAACTAATGGTATCATTTTAGCCAAGATTAAAACAATGGTTTGTGAGATAAGATTTTATTCTGCAGCCCATGCTGGCCTAGAGTTTTCCAGGCTAGCCCTGAATTTGAAGCAGTCCACCTGCCTCTGACTCCTGAGTGCTAGGATTATACGCATGAATCACCAGGCCTAATTTAGGCAAGATATTTTTGTATTCTGTTTTTGTTGTTGTTTCAGCATTTTCAAACACAATCTACTTTTCTTCCTATCTCACCACTAGAAGATACTCCAATGACGAAGTTCTTGTCACCTTTATCTTCTTTGTGTTTCATGCAGATTTAACATTTTAACTTAAACTATAATGAATGTAAATTATTTTTGTGACTTGGGTATAAACACAATACTTAAACTTTACGTGAGAACAAAGGAAGAATTTACAAATGAAGAGCTTTTACTAAAATACAGCAAAACGTTATTTACTTAATTACTGCTAATATCTGTTTTTGTTTGTATCTTGCTTGGAGACAAGGTCTCACTATGTATCCCTGGCAGGCCTGAAACTTGTTATGCTGTATAAGCTGGTTTTGAGCAGACCCTCTGAGTGCTACTGTTATAGTTAAATTTGTTTTTTAAGTACTATTTTTTTTGAAACATATTGAAAAGTAAATATACACAGAGCAGTGGTATAGCTCTATGGTAGAACCATGTACTTGGTTCAATCTCCAATCTCCAGAACTTCTCTCTTCCATCTGCAAATGAAAAAGTTAAAGGTGGGAATGGCAATGCTTGCCTGTAACTCTAGTTCTTGGTTAAGTTAAAAAGGGAAGATGGTGTACTTAAGGCAAATCTGGGCTACATAGCAAGTTCTAGTCCTGTCTGGGCTATACATCAAGATTCACAACTAATGTCTCAAAAACATAAGAGTAGTGATATGCAGAGTACTTATGACCCAACATTTTCTAAAATGGATAATTTAATAATTGACATAAGTCTTCCTTTTATTTTAGACATTAAAATTAGGATGGAGTGCTTTAGGCTTCCTGCTAGAGTGTAAATCCTCCTAACATATTCTTCTTGTAAATGAAATACAACCTTTATATTATAGGATTACTTGAGAGCCTCATACATGTGATTTATACTCTCTGTCACTGAGTTTACACTGCAATCCTAGAATGCAGCCTCCACGGTATTCATTAAAATTTGTTGGTGAAGTGTCTAAGAGACTTGTAAACTTAATCATGGAATACACTGGCACCTTAGGTTTCTCTAAGCTTGTCTTCTCGCTTTTCCCTTTCTCCACATGCCTTGATCAAAAACTGGTTAGAGATGCAGCTCAGGGAACAATGTTCATTTATTTCCCACAGACACCCTATACTTATCACACATACTCTTTTTTACTCTCTGTCAGACAAAAACTCAAAATTCCCTCCTTTAACTAGTTTAAAAAAAGGGCACTAAATATAGATCCAATGAGAAATGGTAGCAGGTGCCTGCAATCCCATCACTCAGGGTGAACCAAAGGGAATGGAAAGTTGAAGGCCAACCTAGGTTCTATGAGTCTCTTGTTTTAAAAAACATCGTAATCAAAATTAGTCTGTATAGATATATTTAATAACCCTGAGAATATAATATTTTTCTGTGGATTTTTATTTTACATATATTACTTAGAGACCCCATACATTCTATAACAACTTTCTCATGAGATAAAAATTCAGTGCATGGCTGGGTGGTGGTGGTGCATACCTTTAATGCCAGCACTCGGGAGGCAGAGGTAGAGGCAGGCAGATCTCCGTGATCTCTGTGAGTTCGAGGCCAGCCTGGTCTACAGAGCAAGTTCTAGGACAAGCTACAAAGCTACACAGACAAACTCTGTCTGGAAACCCCTGCAAAATTCAGTGCATGTATTAAAGATGGACATATATGTATATAGACTGTGTTTATACAAATGAGAGCAATATGCAAACACACATAAAAATTAAATATTTCATCCATGATTTAAAATTCAAAAGTGTTAAGTAAGTGGTTATTGCTAGATGAGGATATGTTTTTTTTTAAAGATTTATTTATTTATTATATACAGTGTTCAGCTTCCATATATGCCTGCAGGCCAGAAGAGGGCACCAGATCTCATTACAGATGGTTGTGAGCCACCATGTGGTTGCTGGGATTTGAACTCAGGATCTCCGGAAGAGCAGCCAGTACTCTTAACCTCTGAGCCATCTCTTCAGCCCCGAGGATATGTTTTTTAATGTTTTAGAAATTTTCAACAATAAATACACTATTTTTGTAATCAGGCCGGTTTTAAAGACAGAATATCCTTACACTGCCACCACTAGCCTGGAACTTGCAATTCTCTTAACTGATGATTCAGTGCTTTAGCTACAGAAACTTACATTTGTTTTCATTGTTTCCCTTCGAGACAAGTCATCTTCCACCTCTCCTTAAGACAGGGTTTCTCCGTGTAACAGCTCTGGTTACCTTGGAGCTTGCTTTGTAGAGAACTCACAGAGATCCGCCTGCCTCTACCTCCCAAGTGCTGGGATTAAAGGTGTGCGCCACCACTGCCAGCATGGCAAGTCTTTTTGGATGTGTGTATACATGTCTATGTGTGTGTGCGCGCGTGTTCGTAGAGGTCTAAAGTTTATGCCTTCCTTGATCATTCTCCACGTAGCTTACATGAAGCAAGGTGTCTTGCTGAGCCCAAATCTTGTCAAATCTAGGCAGTTTCATTTGCCAGCTGACTAGGAATGTCACTGTCATCTCCTAAGAGGGGGAATTACAGCAGTCAGCATACTTGCCTGGCTTTTATGCTCATTCTGGGATCAGCACTTTGGTTTGGTTCTCAAGCTAGTGGGGCAGGTACTTATCTACTTGAGCCATCTCCCCAGTCCTATGGCAACATTTAATTGACAACTCATGTTGGTATCACTAAAAGTGGAATTCTACTAGAAATGTTAATCAACATAAATACTAATATGTGGTAACAAACTAATGAAATCTAGAATCTGTTTAGTAAGTAAAAGTTGTTTACGACAAAATTTGTATCTTAATGTGCTATAGTTAGTTTTAACTGCCAACTTGAGACAGCCTAGAAACCCCTGAGAAGAAAGTCTCAATTAAGTAATTGTCTTTTTCATGTTGGTTAACAGACACGTTAGTGAGGGATGGTCTTGACGGGGGACCCAGCCCACTGTGGGCGTACCATCTCTAGGCAGGGTGGTCCTCGGCTGTATATGAAAGCTAGCTATGAGCAGGTCGGTAAGCAGCACAACTCCATGGTTCCTGCCTTAAGTTCCTGAAGTATAAGATGAAATAAGCCGCTTGTCCCCTGTGGTGCTTTTGGTCAGAGTATTTTTATCAAACCAACATAATGAAAACCAGGGCACTTAACAATACCAGGGGTAAAGTTAGTAACACAGGTCTTAAACTTACATGATTTAACAAAGTGGAAAGCTTTGATCCATCCTGAATATTTTTCTCCAATATATTTAGGACTTTCACAGTTTTATCAGTTGAAAGCTAAAAGGAAATGTAAGTTGTTACATCATTCACTGGTAAAAGTTTCAATTTACTCCAGAAACAATCTAAATATTTATTTTCTTTAGGCTATGGAATAGAAAACATTATCACTCTTTTAAATAATAGTAGAAAACAAACTTTCCTCTCTAGAGCCTCTACTCAGTTCTGACAAAATTACTTCCTTTAAAGACAGATAACTGAACCCAGGATGAGCACACATGCATGTGCATGGCTCAGAGCTCACACCACTTATCTAGGCAAGATTCTGATGCACACACAAACACACATTAGCTATTAAAGATTTCATCCATGATTTAATTATCATTCAGTGCCACATACAATCCAACAGGCTTTAAAAATTCAAAATGGGAAAAAAAATCCAAGTATTTTGAATACCAAGCATGAATTTGTGAGTGAAAAAGTTAGGAATGAGAAGAAAAGTTGCTGTACTTAGGAATTGCTTGTTACTTATGCTTTATTCACTTAACAGTATTTCTTTAAGGTCCCTAGCATGCTGGTAGGACATGCACACAAACTAGCCATAAAAGCCAAATAGATCAAGCAAGTAATTGGCGTTAGATCTAGTTCGATTACTGATGCTGGATTATAGAACATTGTTCCTCAGTATACTACTTTATACACATGGAAGGAGAGAACCAGCCCCTGAAAATTGCCCTCTGCCCTAAACATTCATGCCACAAAGCATAAGAACTTTCTCCAAGCACACATAAAATAACCAAATAATAAATAATGCAATTTAAAAGTTAAAAACAAAACAAAACCACCAAAATATTTTCCAGGCCATGTTAAAATTATGGAACTGGAAAACTAAGTAAACAGGCTTAAGGTGTTAGAATAAATTCCAAAGTGAAGATAATCTTTTATTAATTCTTATCCATCTAGAACGATAAGGCATGCAGACCAGGAAACTTAAGACTAAGAGTAATGCCTCTGTACTAGAGACTGGTTAGATGGGGAGGGAACTCTAGTTGCTTACTAGTTAGCAGCAGAGGATCAGTGGTGGATGACAAATGCAATGGCAGACCATCTTTTGATGCTGCTGTTCCTGTTTGAACTAAGTATCACACCAGAAATAATCTGCTATCCATTAGTGGAATGAGACACCTAACTTACATGGACTCCCGGGAAAGAGAACTGACCAAAGCCTATGGCAACGAGACTATAAATGGAACAGCAGTTAACAAACTCTGTCACCTTCTATTAGCACTGGAAGTGATGCTACTCTTTTACAACCCAGGACTAAAGCAACACCAGAAAAAAGTTTAATATATTTCTCCACAGAACAATGTAAATACTTGAAAAAGTGAAAAGTCAGAGTCCATGCTCTATCAATGCACACATAATTTTGTTTAGGATAATCTGTACACCTCTTTTACCAAGAGTTTTTCCTAAGACATAGTTCATTTAGAGGCTTAGATGACAATCCTGAGTTTTCTTTTTAATATGTTCCTTAACTTTGTAATCTGCCAGAAAACTTTAAGTTAATTTTACATGCTATGTATTAGGAAAATCAGAAGTTTACTTTGCTGAAATACCTTGTCCATTATACCCATGGCTTTAATTTTAGCAGATTCGCTCCCAAGTTCATTAAGCTGATGTTTTCCTAACAGCAGTTCCTGAGGAATTTCATCATCATCACCTGAAAGTCAAACCAACCAAAAATAGTTATGTAAAAGAAAGAGCTAAAAATGGTAAGTTAATAAGCTTTTAAAAATAAAATTTGATCACATATATAAAAAAAACCTGAGGAGTTTAAGAGAACTCTATAAACCCCATAGAAGCCATAACCAAAAATAGCAAGGGTGAACTCCGAGTTCTACAAAGGGAAGACAGTGGTTCTGTCTTTACTACTGTCGAGACAGTGTTGACACTTGTCAGTCATGCTCTCTGCCTCAGAAAGCTGGCCTGGATGAACTAAGTTAACAATATCCAATGCCCAGTGGCTTCTGTGTGGGTTCAGCCAGTAGGGTGCCCTGCGAGAGGACCAGAGAAGAGAATGAGATCAAGCTATTTATATCCTCATTCTTTTCGCCACTCTCCTCATCCAAAAAGTACTGCTTCTTTCAAGCAGGATATAATTTTTTCCTATTCAGTGAGTTTTAGAGAACTCTATTTAATTCTTCTTTTGGGTAAAGGGGCAATAAACAGGTCCACAGTTGTTAACTCTGGGTTCTGGCACTATCTTGTCCAATACTTATAGTTACCCTTTTTATATATAATAATTTCTTTGGTAAATAATTCTTTCACACAAAAACCTAATTTGAGAATTCCTGTTTTTGTTTTTGGGATTCTAAACTATATAGAAGATAATTTCTTAGCATAGAATTAAAAAGTTTTAGAAAAGATAAAACATACTCTAAATAATCAGAATGAAACTTAGATTATACTTCTTAAAAATGCTTTAAAAATAGTCAATATACCTTTGAAGGTGTCCTCATATCAAAAGTATTGTGATCTGTAAAGCTTTTACATCAACATCAGTGAGGTCGTATATGATGTCTAAAAGACAATCAATACATTTTTTTTTTTTTTTTTTGGAGACAGGGTTTCTCTGGGTAGCCTTGATTTTCCTAGAACTTGCTCTGTAGATCAGACTGGCCTCTACCTCAGAGATCTGCCTTCTTCTGCCTCCAAGTGCTGGGATTAAAGGTGTATGTTACCACACCCAGATCAATCAAATATTCTAATCAGTGTTCTTTAATGGGCATTGTTTTATTTACAGATATAATTTTATATCTTATCAAACTATATAACATTAGCTATATTACATTTTAGCTGGTGCTTCATTTTATTTTATATATTGAATTTTTTGTTCTTCATACAAGGGACTCTGGTATTATGTATTTTAGCATCTAATATCCTTACATAGTTGACTGCTATAATAAACGAACTGATGAGTTGATTCCTATTTCTGCATGTTTCTCATTATCTAGAGAATATTCAAGAATGATCTGCAGAGCTATTTCCTTACTCTTCCCTGTTGTGATAGCTATATTCTTAGGACTTAAGATAATTTGGAGCCTAGGTTTTACAACAGTTTTAGTTTGAGAACATGAACTCATACTAGATTTCAAGTTTCTTGATAGTTCAGATCATGACTATTTTTTTAGAGTAATTTTCAAAAAATAAAAAAAAGACACAGACAAAGGGATAAACAACAAAAAACCCCTGTAAATTGATTTTTACCAAATGCAGTAAAATCCATATCTTCTAAGTTATCCAAAATATTCTCTATTGAGGCTGTAAATCTCTTAAAAGTTGAAGAATCCATCATTTCTACAAGAAAGAAAAAGACATTATGTTCATATTCCAAGTAGGTAAGTAAAACTGAAGATTATAAAGCTGAACTGAAATGTTACCTTCCGGTGTTAATTTCGGCTCATAAGCTTTCCTTTTCTTTTGTTTTTCTTTTTTCTTCATTTTTCTAGCAACTAAAATAAACAAAAAGAAACACTGAAACTCAAGGGTGATAAAATATTTCCACTTGTATTCCCAGTTTCTGAACATTAATTAATGCTTAAACAACAATCACTTTAAATATAAAAATACTTTTATTTTAATTAAAAATTAGATGTGTTAATTAGCTTATGACACGATAAAAATGTTTTTTAAAGTTAGAACCCAACACTGAAATCAGTTTTTAGAAATCCACTGGAACTGATGAATTACCCTCACTAAGGCTGGGAGGAGGAGAGTAATCTTCCATATCAGAATCTGATGGACTTCGGTTTCGGTAACGACCGCCACCCGAGCTCCTTCTTCCTTCATGCGAGTGGCCACTTCTCCTATGATCCCCAGAGCTTCTTCTGTCACGTTCTTCGTATTCCCAAGCTTTATCGTCATCTTTTTTATGCCGTTTCCTAGAGGCTAGAAGCAAATCCCCATGACAAATAATTTACCTCACTTTAAAAGACTGTCAAAACTTGTACTTTACAATGAACTACATCTTCATTCTGTTGGTCTATAAATTCTGAGTCATTCATCTATCAGAAGATTAAATTTTGGTATAGAGAGGATACCATGAATTTTAGCATTATTTAAGTTAAAAAAGAGATTTTTTTTACATGAAGCTATTAAAGCAACAGGAAGGTTCTGAGAATGAAAACACAGTGTACATTTCAGTGAAAGGTTTCAGCACATCAGCAAGGATTATATAGAAAATTCAAGATTAATTAAGACTTATAAAACAACCTTTATTTAGAATTTGGTTAAAAAAAACAACCACCATTTATATTTTTTTTGGGGAGAAGGGTTTGGGGAGAAAATAGTCAACTTTGAGATACTGTTACAGAATATGCGTAACCAAGTATTTCACCAATCAACAGCTAAGTTATACTTAACAACTTAGCAATAAATTCCAGAGACTCTGATGACCTAACATCACAAACCTACAGAGATAGTATATATCAGAACTGCAAACACTAATACACTGAAACAGTTCTCTGACAATTGACGAGCTAACTCAAGGAAAGTTTCTAAGCTTATGCATGCTACATAAGCATGTTTATATGGTACCTTCAAACTTCCCCCCATCTTTCCAAAGCATGGATGCATTCTGCTAAAATCACCAATACTGACAGGAGACTGTGGCAAACAATTTCATCTGACATAGCAACTAATGTATTAAGTTGAAAATGATTCTGAGCTCTAAGAAAGGATTACATTACAGTAGGAAAAAAAATGACAGTTCTGCAGTGAAAGCTAGAGGGCAGTGCGAGCAAAAAATACACACTACACTTGGTTTTCAGCGCAGGCACCACCAGTTAAAAACAGGTAGGACTGATGTGTCTTAGGACTATCACAACAGCATTTAAAAATATTTATTTTTCGTTACTCTGCATGTATATGGTTACGTGCATGTATATGTGTAGCTTAGAGGGCAGCTCTGGAGTCGGTTCTCCCCTCCCACCTTAGGTGTGTTCCGGGGTTGAACGCAGGTTGCCAGCTTGTGTGACAAGTGCCTTTTCACAGATGAACGATCTTGCTTGTTCCTACACCAGTTACTATAGTGACAAGTTGCTGGTGACAAAGATAAACTCTCTAGTTTTTTGGAATTTTTAAAAAAGCCTTTCCTTTTGACTGGTTTCTTTCCTGAATTCCTAACTATGATTAATTCACAACTTTTCAGACAGATCTCTTGAACACACTATGTGGCTTAGATTTAAGGCTGTCAATCTGGCTTGTACACCCTACTATATTTGTGTTAGTACTACTAGTTTGGACAATAAAGGTTTAAATCTGGTAATCTTAACCCATATACAGCCATCATTATTCCTACTCATGAGATGGTTTGTTTCCTGGTACTGAACTCCAGATTGGACAGAAAGAAGTCATTTGGTCTGAACTGCTTTGGGGACAGTTTTGTCACAGGAAGAGTTGTTATTAAGAACGACTGTATGAGAATGAATATATTCAAATTTTCAATTATTTCCTTCATAATTAGATAGGAATTTGGTTTGGCTATAATAAATGTGAGGAAAGGCAGGACCTCCTTCGCACATTTATGAACACCGTTTAAATGAGTTGTCTCATTTATTAGAGAGAAAGTGGGAGAAATTTGCTGAGATGGGTAATGTGTTTATATAATACTCACTAAATGCTCTCTAACATTTCAACAGTTACTGAATTGTCTACCAAATAAGGATTTGGCAACTAACAAACTTGCTCAGAAAGAAGCATGCTATAATGTCAAGTATAAGACCTTATACTTATGAACCAAAATTATACAATCTACTATACTCTTTCTATATTTTAATTAATTTCAAAGAAAGCTATACTTGCCTTCAATTCTATCACTAGAAAATGCTTGATAAATCTTGTGGCTATTAAAATTATACAGTTTGCTGCACTCATTATTCTTTATAGGCCTTAGAGCATCTTCATGTCATACTCATTAAAGTTTGGGTAGTTTGGATTAAAACAGAGTGAAATAACCTAACCTCACAATGTGTGACCCATTATGTATTCCATGAGGTTAGTAGGGTTACAATTCATTGGCTAGCTTGTCCTTTATTTTTCTCTCTGCTCTAGAAAGAGCAGAGGAAGGAGAGGAGCACAACTGAGACTCAAACACGTGAAGTATGGATTCAGTGTTCTCTACCTCCCCTTTTCAAATTTTAACGCCCATTCTCAGATATCCGTTATCTATCTATCTTTTCTGGGCACTAGTGACCTTATCATTATTTTTTTTTTAAACAAAACTATTTCCTTAAGCTTTAGATTTTAGTGAACTTTTTAAAATTAAACTTAAGGGAAATCTTAAATTTGTGATTTAAAATCTACCTCAAAGTAACATAATTCTTCCAAGTACTGTTCTTATCATACTTTTAAATTTTGTACCATAGTATATTTTGATTATTGTCACGACAACATAAAAATTTGGTTCTTTATATCAATTACCAATTGAACACCTTTCACCACTTGAACCAGCAGGTCCTTGTTTTGTACTTATTAGACTGAAATAAACCAAGTAAAACAGTAAACTACTTGGACATCTTTTTAAAAATCCAGAGAAAATTTCCTTTTTTCCTAGTAGAAATTGAAGACCAATTTCTCTCAATATTAGTTTCCAATATATTTGGACACAGCTATAATGGCATTCATGGTTTTAAAATGAAGCTTTATGTTTCCATAAAATGAGACATCTCCCGCAACAGAAAGGGGGGAAAAAGAAAGGAATTTTGTCTGCAAATCTGATGACAACTGTGTGGCTCTGCTCTTGCTTATTTTACAGTCAGTGAACATTTCTGCTTACATTACCCTTCCACTATTTGGTTATTTCATAATCCTTACAAACTTAGTAATGCAGGCAGCCACTAGCAAGCAACTAGAGACAAAGTGAAATTTATAATGAAGCTGCAAGTAAGGAATTTAGAAATGGTGAAAGAATAGGGGGAAGGAGAAGGAATAGACAAATAAAAGGGAGTGAGTTTCTCGGCCACCATGCTTCCTTTCTCTTATTTTTTCAGAACTAACCATGTCCTTATATCACCAGAATGTTTGATATAATTAAAAAACTTTAGTCATTTTAATATATTGTATTGTTAATACATCTCATAATAATACAAATTATAACAATCACACATGTCATATTATCTTGTTGTATATTTCAATTTTAAAACTGTTAAAATTTGTTCAGTATCATAGTCTACTGCTCTAGCTGAAGAGCTCACAATTTTAAAAGGATGAGTAAATGAACATTGATTAAAAACTTTGGAGGAGGTGAAGAGCTTCCATCGGCAATATACACTTAAAAATGGCAGCATGCATCTGTCCTTCCTGCCCTTGCTTGTCACACCTCAATCTACAGACACTAGGTGGAAAAGGTAGAACACACTGGTGGTCTTCCCACTTCTTTTGGTCATTATGACTAAGTCAGTTGGCACACAAGTGAAGATCTCCCATAGTCTGTTTCCACTGAATGCCGTTTAAGTCAAACAAGGTTGCTGACCCCTCTTGGCTAGGCTCAATTCTCTTGCTCCAGAAGAAGGAAGATAGGGATAAAAGAGAAGAACTTTTTCAGTGGACCAGTAGGAAGACAGGCGAGGTATAGCAAGTCTAGTGCAAAGACAGGTGATCACAGTGTTGTAGAGAGGTAGCTGTGTAGTGAAGAAGCCAGCTCTGGAAAACAGTGAAACAAGGGAGGAATTCCAGGACACAGCTGGGCAAAACGGAGAAGCCAGGTCCAAACCACACAGATAATCCACAATGTGGCTAAGCCATTCATAATTTAGTGATAGTATGGTTTTAAATATTTCTTTATCTGGCTATCTCCTACGTGTCCTTCCGGACTCAACTCAAGTGTCACCTCTTCCAGTAAGCATTCTCCGAACCCCCACTGATATTGTTGCCAATGTGCTCCCACAGCACCCTGCATTCACTATTACCATTGTATTACAATTATTAATCACATATTTCCCCCAACAGACTGAGACTGTGAGACAGGGGGTCACATTTTTATTTGTATTTTTATTTCCAATGCCTAGTATATATCAGGAGTCCAATATAGGTTAAATACAAATAGACACATACTTGGTGTTTTCTGTTACTAATTACAGCTCATCTAAATTTTTTTCTTGGTGCCAACTGATCTCATCTTTCATATAATTTTAAAGCATAAAGAAAAAAATCTTACTATACTAGGTTATTAAACATTAAGGTAACTGTGCTCTTGTTAACCCCCAAATTATGTGACACATATTAATCTGCCTTTAATTCCTAAAAACAGTTAAATGATACTTACATTCAAAAGCTTCATCACTATCATTATCTTCATCTGAACTGATTTCAGCATATTTTGGCTTTTCATTAACTGTGCTACGCTTGCGTTTGTTCATTTTCACACGTTCACAAAGTGGCATGGTAGATTCAATTTCTGCCAGGAGCTCGGGGGGCAATTCTTTTAACACTGATTGATCTATACTACCTATTAATGAAAGGTAAAAAAGAAATTTAAATCTGAAGATAAAAATTTAACCAACTTAGCACTATAAAAACAAATATTTTTATATTTACAACCCAAATATTAACCCTAAACACAAAAATTTTATACATACATGTATATATTTATATAACCTCAAAAATCAATGTTATTAATGTAATAACAAAATCAATGTAATAAAAAAATTAATTATATAGTTACTTTTCCTAAAAGGTACTGGCGTCTTGTACATGTTGGGCAAGCACTGTACCACTGAGTTACACTGGCATCTCTATGTCATAATTTTTAAAGACTAAATTGGTTTAGGGCAGGTTTCCATAGCCTGGAACAAAAGCAGCTCTTCAGTACACATGGTAAGATGGAGGGCACTTACCACCTCCTTATACTCCTGTATAGTTCTGACAGTTGCCTACGGTGGTTGGGTAAGAGCTTTATACATCTTTACCTGCCACTGTCTATTTGAGAAGCAAATTAGTGCCTTTAGAATCACAAAATTTCTTTGTAAGGACAAAACAGTAAACATTTTAATTAAATATGACAAGAGTCTGTAAAGTAGGATCAATAAACCAAAATATTTTAAAATGATTACAAATGAAAATAGTAAATTAATTCAAGCCTGTTATGATAGTTTCACATTTTCCAATGAAAGAGTAATGACAGAAAAATCTATCAACAAACTATACTGAGAATCATTAACACCATATAAACCTAGAGACATAAAACATTCAAATAGTTTCTATGAAGAAAATATTGTTAGTATTATTTGACTATTTAAAAATAAAAGCCGAAGTAGCAAATACTATGTTTTTCAAGACAATATACCTTTGAGGACTAATAAGGATAACAATTTTACCTAACTTTACTTACCTATGTAAACCTTTGTGTGAAAGACTAGAATTGATGCCTCACATAACAGATTTTATAAAATGGAATCAAATAGTTCCTTATGTTTACAGCAAGAGATATCAGCAACTTGTAACCAACATTAACACTACCTCTTGTAACATTCAAATAACAGTGCTTACATAAAAAAAAAAAGCCAACAAATCATGACAGAAAAATAAATGGGTATCAAGATACAGTTCCCAATCCCAAGAGACTACATTATTTAAGATACAGAATGAAACACCAATTTTGAGAATATACCCTTTGCTGTTTTGAAGGTTTTACTCAGTCTCACAAAGGCTCTTCAAGCCTTCTCAGTCTTCTGCTTTTCTATGGACACAGATGGCAGGGTTCTATGTAAGACACAGTTCTAGTGACTGATAGGGTAAGCAGAGGACTCAATCAGGGACTGAAATCCCCAGTGAACGGACATGGAGAGCTTGTGAATGTAAACCTGAGGTCACAAAAGAGGTTGGTGTATGTTTGAGCACTAATTTGATAAAAATAAAACGACAGAAAACTGGGAGGGAAAACTACATACTTTAGGCAGAGCCTCGCACATTGAGTTAAAATAGCAATCAAGTGAAATGTTAGCGGTTGTCAACGTAATAAGAAAGAGGATCTATGCATAAGTCAGGTCACAAGACACGGTCTTAATTTAAGTGTATAAAGTTGCCTTAATTTTGCTTAAGAATGTAGATGTCTTAAACGCTGCCAGGAAACCTAATCATTGTTCAGTCTTTTTTTTTTTTTTAAAAAAAAAAAAGAGAGAAAAGAAAAAAAAGGGAGGGGGGGATTGAGAGCTACCAGCCATTTATCTTGGCATTAAAAGAGTTCTCATGGTAAACGGTGCAGGTACTCTATCTGATGACATCGAAGCAACAGTCCCCAAAGTAAGTTTCAGCAGTCTATGCATCACTGTGTCTTCTTTTTAATTTCCTAGTTGTTTTCTCTTTAAAAATATTGTTATGCAATGTGTGAATATGTATGCATACAAGCAGGAATATGCATGCCACAGTGCATGTGTGGAGGTCAGAGCACAACTTTAAGGAGTTAGTTCTCTTCTTCCACTATTTGGTTCCTAGGGATGAACACAGGTTGTCAGGTTTGGTAAAGGGCATTTTACCTGTGGAGCCATTTCACCAAGCTGTTACCTGGTAACTTTCAAGTGTGACTTAGAAGCAAGTTACAAAATTAGTTTTATGGTTGCCCTTTCTTTGTTTCTTTCTTTCAAGTAACTATGAACTTGTTATGAAAATCAGACTGGTCTCCAATTCACAAAGATTCATCTGCCTCTGTCTCCCAAGAACTAGGATTAGAGGGGTGTGCCATTTTGCTGGGAAGTCTTATGGTCCTGAGATTATTTTTTTTATCAATTCAAGCTCTGCTTCCGAGTTACACACCCACCCACCATTTTCTGATCTTTGCACACTCAGACTCTGCTAATGCAACAAGTGGTCTTCAAACTTTTTAGCAATACCACTGTTGAATATTATTCAACAAAATAAAAGAGCCACACTAACGATTTTTAGTTTCAGCCACTATACCCTTAAAATGCCCCCAAATAAGGGAATACAAAGAAGAGTTGATCACTTTGAAAGATAATTACAAAAATTGTTGGTACTGAGACAACAATAATATTTACTTCCAGTAATTTACAAAAAAAGCTTGCAGGCCTCTAATCCACATCATATATACTTAGTTAAAAATGAAACAGTCACACTTATCCTATCACTAAACAATCTATAAAGTTTCGATCATCACAAAATCTTCTGTTATGTTTTTGGGGGAGTTGCTGGATACTGAAACTAGTATCTTGAGCATGTCAAGCATGTGTTCTTGTAAAGCACCTTATTTAATGAAGACAAATATCAAGGGATTAGTTGGCTTGTACCATGAGAGAACAATATTATAAATGAAACAGGCAAAAGAAAACCCAGGGTTAGCATTATAGTTTTAATTTTGACACCAACATTACAAAGATTTCTATGTGCAGTTGCCAAATTACTACATGGAAGACTATCAGAACTTGTTTTCTGGTAAGTAATGTAAATGACAACATACTATGTGAGACAGAAAAGTAGAAATTAGGGGCTGTATGACCCTTTTCCTGCTATGTACCTATCATGACAGGAATGAAGTGCAGCAGGAGCACCCTAAGAACACATTGCTTACAAACAATAGACAGATAAAGACATTTTAAAATTGTATTGGCTGAATTTGGTAAAATTGGATTGGCTGCATTCCTGTATATACAGTATAGCTCTTATTACAATATTCATTTGCTCCTCCTAACCGTACAGAGCAGAAGAAAGCTGGTTTTTCAGTTTTCAAAAATGAACGTACAAAGCTTTGAAAGGTTCTTTATTTTCCAAAGTTTGGATTCCACTATTTCCAGTACTATAGTTTATATAAGTAAGTTTAAATGAGAAATTCAAAAAAATTGAAACATGGGAAGACAGAGTATTTGTTGGAAAAGGTAGGAAAGCCTGTACTTAGAATACCTGTTTTATAATCAAGTAAAAATTTATTGTCTTGACAGCTGCACAAACTCTTCAGCAAGGCCACATTATTTCTTTTAGAATAAGGGAATTGTGTATGTTAAAGATTATTTCTTTCACAAAAGAAGAACATTTTTTTATGAGAATTATTTGCTAACCCTCTCTGTCATCAAATATGTGATGGCTAATATTGATTATCAACTTGACAAGATCTAGAATCAGCTCTGAGACAAACCTCTGGCCATACCAGTGAGGAATTATTTAGAGCAGGTTAGCTTCTAGTCAATCCTCTAAGGGACTGACTTGATTGAGTCAAGTAAGACTTGACTGGACTACGTAAGAAGGAATAGGCTAGGTGAGCACCAGTATTCCACGTTCCCTCATCCTGAAGGCTACAACGTGACTGGCTGCTTTAGTTTGTGTTATGTTGACTTACCTGCCATGATGGACTTGAACTAAACCCCTCTTCCCACGTAAGTGGGTTTGGTAAGAGTATTTTATCCCATAACAGAAGAGTAACTAAGACATATAAGATGCCTATTTCTGCGTGTCTGAGAACCCTACAGAATCTGTGCTGTGGGGTGACTTGAATTACAAATTGCTAAAGTAGTAAGAACACCTTCAGTATATGTTCATCTCTCTCATTGTGGTACTAAACTGAACCTATATTCTCAGCTACCCTGGAGTAAACACCACGCAGAGCTCAATCTCCAGCTCAGCCCATTTAATTTGTATGAAAAATCTCTACTGAACAAATCTCTTTACATTAATAATAATTACTGCATATAATTTGACCAAAATTTTCCACAAATGGAAATCATGGACACAAAATTTCAAAATACTCTTCTAAAAATCACACCTAACTAGTAGATACACACATGAATAACCTCTATAAAAAATATTCTTCCAACACTTTCTAAAGATATTATCAATACTAAAGTCTTTATGTAAGATTTTTGAAATGAGCATCATGAATCTGCTAAAACAAAACAAATTTCTATTGTAGTATTATTAAAGATGCTTGAGTAGTATGATTTATAGTAAAGAAAACAGAATACTATTCCCTAGTTCAAGAATTCAGACTATGCTACAAACTAACTCAGAAACAACATTCTCCACAGAAGCTGAGCAAAGCACAGTTCTACTAGATGAGATTGGCAAGAGGTGGGTAAAGGACAACACATTTTAATGGTAGCACTTAGTAGTTCAATGACTACAAAAGATAACAGATGCTGAGTACTTCTAATAAGAACAGCTATCATCAGGCCAAACGACACTGATTACATCATTGCTAGCTGTTAGAAATATAAGATACGTTCCAGACTCCTACCCAGAGAAACTTAGCTTTAAAAAGAAGACGGCTCAGTCAATAAAGCTCTTGCCAAGTAAGTGTGAGGCATACTTACATCCCCGACACACTTATAAGAGCCATGTGGGGGTTCACCTATCACACTAGTGCTTAGAGGTAGCCTGGCTAGCCAGACTAGCAACAGGTGGAGGCCCATATTTCTATATGGTGTGACAGCTAGGTACTGACCTGATATTTGTAACTGCATATAAGATGTTGAAAAAAGTTGGCACTGACTAACAATGCTGAGAATCATGGTACTGACCTGATGATAATGTTTGAAACTGTGTATGAGATGTTGAGAGAGGTTTGACACACCCTGTAAATGTTGGGCTTCAATGCATATGTTAAGAATTTTAGATTTTGATACAATGTAAAAGATTTAAGAGCTGTTCTAAACTAGCTAAAGAAGCATTCTCAACTCAGGTGATTCTCTTCTCCTTTAGATAGGAGACTATAGTCTTTGGGAGCATGATTATTCATAAAACATTATACTTTATCCTGACAAGAAAGTATGGCTTCGAGATACAGAGTCCAAAAGGTATCTTTCTCCCTTAATCTTTTTTTTTTTTTTTTTTTTTTCACAGAGATCAGCAGTCAATGACAGGTTTGAAGTGCCTTCTTCCCAGCTGCCTAAGACAGGAACTTGCATATATCAATGCCTGCTCCAGAGATGGGAAAATTTGGGTAAATGAAGAGGTCTTTGCCCAAGCCAGGCACAATCGTCTGTCCAGTTGCAGAAGCACAGGCTTTATTAAAATTAATAAAAAAGACTGGATTGTAAGCCCATATTTCTATATGGTGTGACAGCCAGGCTATCAAGCCAGTTAGTACCTGAAGTAGTCACATAACCTTCCAGACAGGCTGTCGCTACACTAACAAAAGGTCAGGATGTTGCTATGCTCCTTTCTTTGTAATCTGGAGGATGCCTGAAAAGAAGTGCTAATTCAGCCTACGTGACAGAGCTAGATACTGACCAGGAAGATGTGACAGAAAGCACAGGTAGATGTGGACGTGACTAAAAGCCATTCACCTGGTTACTAGGAAACAGAATGCTAATAATTTTCCCCCTCAGTTTATGTTTTGATATATAAGGTTGTTTGGAGAATAAAGTAGAGGAATTCTTCAGGATGTGAACTCAGGATTTCATGGGGAATCTCTGAGAATCTCCCTCCCAATAAAGCCACGTGAGTTGTGTCTTTATTCCCACGCCTCCACGCCGGTCAAGAGAGATAGTTTATGTTGGGGTCTGGTCCAGAGAAATAATTTATGGTCTGGGCTAGCCCCAGACCCCGACAAATAGGCGAGCAAATTTCAGGTTCAGTAAGAAACCATGCCTCAGTAAATACAGCGAAGATCCATTACAGCAGATACTTGACATTAACCTCTGACACCCACGCCAAAGTGCACACACATGATCATAATAACAACCTACATATACCACCACCACCAACAAAGAGAGATGACCACACAAATAGTAAAGGATATTCTTGGAGACACTAAATCAAGTAATGGAGAACAATAAGGTAACTGAGAGAAAGTAGAGGGAGGAAAAGGAAAATTTTTTTTATAACTTTCCCTTTTTAAAATAGTTTTGTTTCAAAGATTTAAAAATTTTTTTTTGTCCTTTTGTGTGTTTCGCTTTCACATATGTATGTGCACCATGTGCATGCCTGGTGCCTGTGGAGGTCAGATGATGGCATCAGATCTCTGGAGCTGGAGTTATGGATGGTTGTGAGCCACCATGTGGGTGCTAGGAATTGAACCTGGGTCCTTTGGAAGACCAGTCAGTGCTCTTATCTAAGGATCCATCTCCCCAACCCTCAAGTGAAGAATTTCTGAGATAACTTCTGAGTATCTATATGTTGGTAATTGCTGATATTAAACTGTTAAGGTCTATGTAAGGCATGCTAGCTATCATGCCACTCTTAAAGGATCATTTCATTATTTAATATTTTATTTGTAGATATACTACATGTAATATTCTGATAAAAAAGTATTTTTGTCATTTTGTATACTGATACAAATATAAGACAGGTTCTCCTCTGTATCACAGGAACAAAAAGATATGTTGAAACAAGACTGACATGGAACCTATTGTGTAATGACTACAACTCAAAACAAGGCTGAAGGAAAGTGAACACACAGGAATATGACTAGGTTTCTTTTGTAGTCTAACAGAAGTCAGGCAGCTGGCAGGACAAAGAAAGTTAATACAAAGTTTAGAGAACAACAATTTGGAAATTAAGTAGATCTTGTTATAGAGTTTGTGGGAATGTAAGAGATCACTATACACTTTCCTTGTTTGCTTTTTATTTGAGGCAAGGTTTCTATGTGTAGCTCTGGCTGTCCTGGAACTAGCTCTGTAGACCAGGCTGGCGGAGAACTCAAAGATCCACCTGGCTCTGCCTCCCAGATGCTGGGATTACAGTGTATGCCACCACTGGACGGCTTTTCAATATATATGTTCAACCTATACACAAAAGCCTTTTCTGAACATAACAGCAACATAGTCACAATTCATTTATTAGGCATTTATTATGTATGAAGCAATACACAAGATATTAAGTCCACATACATATTACCTCACTGGTCAAATGTTAAACTATCAGTTTACATTCAATACCCTCATATAAAAAAATTAAATTGTCAGTAACCTAAATTAATTTATACCTCTCTATTCATTGAAAATTTGTTGGCCTAAAGCATATTTAAAGAATTTCAAATTATGCTACAAAGTGAGTATTAACTATATAAACATTAAAGTAAAATATTGGAGGGTAGATTTTTATGGTTCTTTCAACAAAGGAAAAGTTACTAAGAATTTCTGTGCTAGGACAAAAATTAACTATAAAAGTATCCCAGCAAAATTCAGACTAATTCTTTTACCTAACTGGGCTTCAACTACAAATAATAAGAACATACACAATTGTCTAATTGTGCCAGCTTAGTAACAGAGATCTAAAACATATACAAAAATAGAATGTCACTAAAAACAAACAATAGATGCGGATTCTGAGACATAACCCACACTCCCCAATCTAATGTATTGTCTGGAAGTAAATCCGAGGATGGAAAGATATTCTTACTAAAGTCATAGCTAGGTGTAGGCTGTGGTGCACACCTTTAGTCATAGCACATGAGATTTGGGCAGGGTCAAGTATATCTCTGTGAGTTTGAGACCAGCCTTGACTAAACTGTGGGTTCCAAGATAACCAGGGCTACATAGTGAGACTCTGTCTCAGAAAACAAAATATCCCCAAAATTCTGCAGATTGTAATCGCAGATCTATTAATATATGTATACAAATAATACATATACACAAATATTCTCATATCTATCTATCTACCTACCTACCTACCTATCTATCCATCCTAGTCTCTAATAGGTAGATACCTAGTCTATTTATTAGTATACTTATTAGTATGACCATATCAAGCATATACGTATAAGAAACATGCATTAGCATTAAAAAGATGTGGAAAAACCATGCAAAATAACAAAACAATTCTATCTTTGTAGTTTGTAGCTCTTTCTCAGCAAGTGCCTTTGCAACCTGAGCCTTCTCACTGGCCCCATAATATACTCTTTTTGCTTGTTTTGTGTTTTGAAACAGGGTCTCACTATGGAGTCTTGGCTGTTCTAGAACTCACTCTATATACCAGGCTGGCCTACAGGTCACAGAGACTTCCTTGCCTCTGCCTCTTCCTCTTTGTATAGGATCTCATGTCTAGTTCTGGCTGGCCAGAAACTCCTTAGCAGCCTGGCCTACATCTTGCTGGGATCCTCCTGCCTCTGCTGCCCAGGTGCAGACGGTGGAATCACAGGCTTGCATCATCACACCCACTTCTACACACCTTTTAATGGTCTTGAGCAGCTTTAAACAGAGCTTCAAAAGCGAGGCAGCTGACACTTTCCACCTTTCTATTTACTCTATTAATTACATACATATTCTTATTTTAAACTTTATTTTAGTGTGTGTGCATGTGTGTGGCACGCTTGGTGCAGTATTTGTGTAAAGAAAGTAAACACAATGTATAGACTTGGTTCTCTCTTTCTACATATAGATTCTGGGTCTTGAACTCAAGCTGCCAGGCTTATACAGCAAGCACCTTTATCCTGAGTTTTTTTCACTGGTTTTTCGTTTGTTTGCTTTGTTTTCTGAAACAGTAGAGCTAGTTGGCCTAGAACTCACTCTGTAGACCAAGATGGTCTCAAGCTCACAGAGATCTACCTGCTCCTGCCTCCTGAGTGCTGGATTACCCTCCAGACTACATTCTCTGTAAATATAAGATGTCCCAAAACCTTCAGTGAGAATTAAAGGAAATCTTCACCTCTCAAACAAGCAAACAAACAAACTTCATTTAAAAGAAACAATTCTTGTGCCAGTCATATACTCAATACTTTGTATTATTTTAAGAAACAACTGCAGAAAGACACATTCAAGTTAAATACCACCTATTAGTTTTCTAGTTCTGATTGCTCTAACAACCCAAGAAGGGCACAGATGATAGTGATTCAGAAAGTAATCTTCATTGAGAAACAAAACTGTGCAAAAGTGAACGTTTGATATGAATCTAGAAAAAGTAAAAACAGATTAGCCATAAATCAATTTGAATGAAGAGACTTTTATAATAATATTTTCCTTGGTAGACAGCTCCAATAGTATGCTTCGAATAGTCATAATTATACCCTCCTCTTCTACTATACTGAAATGTTACACAGTCGAACTCTGTGATGATACAGATCTTCTCTGTGCTGAACAATACAGTAGTCAATAATCACACTTGACTGAAGAAAAACAGATTTGGATATTTAATTTGTTAATTTCAATTAAAATAGCCTGACTACCACACTGGACAGTAATTTTAGATTTCATATATTTGTTTATAAGTATAAATTTAAGTTTTAAGTGATGGTCACAGACTGAAAACCTAAAATCAAACAAACATTTTGCTTTACTGCCTTCAGAACTATATTTTATTTAGATTGTATTATCAGATTAAACCCAGGTTAAGCAGGTCTTGCCACATGGAACCATTATAAAAAACCAAAAACCAAACCTGTATTTCAAACACAGTTATACAAAGGAATACAAGATTACATTTTCTTCAGAAACTGCAATTATATTCTCAGCACTTAATTTTAGTCAGGTAACTAAATAGAGAACTTAATTCAGCAACCATGCAAAAATACACCAGCTTCAACTCCACAAACCAACAAGTTAAACCAGTTTTAGAAGGAAACTACCTTTTTATATTAAGTTATAAAACCTATTTGACCAACTGCCTCCCCAGGAAAAATACTTTTAAGTAACTTTATAAATAATAAAAATTCAAATGATTCATTAATAATTAAAACATAAAGTCTACAAGAAAACAGTGTATGACAATTAAAAATCATAAAACTTGTTCTTGCATGCCATATATAGCTTTACTGAGCTGTTAGAAACTAAGTACTTCATTGTATAGTGTATCTCTATAGTCAAGACATCTTCTTAAGCCTAACACATCATGCACTTGATTAACAAGTAATTTTCAGAAATACCGGAAAGCACAGAGAAAGAATGTCTTTCTATACCCAGACAAGAAGTAAAATTCACGACTGCCATGACTAGTTGAAGTACAGTGGAAGAAAAGTTTACTAAAAAATTTAATTTATATTCCTGAAAATAATTCACTGTTGTCTTATATGAATCCTGTATTTTCATGTATCAGCATGATACATGACTCAGTTTTAAAGATTTTTATCGCTTATATTTAGAAAACTTAAAAAATACAGTGACAGTGGAAGTATTCTTACCTTTATTTGACTTGGATGGCTTATTCTTGATAGACTTAAGGGAACTTCTTGATTTATCCTCTCTATCTTTAATTAGCTTCTGAACATCATCCAGTGACAGTTTTTGCAGAACAACTACTGGCTTAGCGCCTTTGTTTAGATCTTCAACTAATCCCATTTTTTCTACTTTGTCTTTCTGCTCTCCTTTCATGTCCATTTTCTTAGTTTCCTGAGTAATATTGCCATCTTTATCCCTCTTGATTTTTGGAATGACGAAATTTTTCAATGCACCAGACCTGCCCCCCAACAAATAGCTTGGAAATTCAGCTTTATTGTCAGTGTGCGCTTTATTACTGTCTACTTTACTTCTGTTACCCTCTGTCCTTTTGTCATCTTTACTATTTGGTGATTTAAAACCAGGTCTTGACTTATTAGTATCTCCTTGTTTTACACGAGGACTATCTGGTCTTGATTTTTGTTCCCCAGGAGTTCTGTCCCGTGAGTCCCCTGATTCATGCCTGTGTTTTCTTTCTAGCTTCTCAGGTTTTGAACCATCAGATTTAACGTTATGTTCATTTCTACTAGAAGATCTCAGTGTTTCTGGTCTTCGAACCCTTGACTGATCCCCCCGATGTCGTTCTGACTCACCCCTGTCGTCTGATTTCTGTTTACTATCATGGTCACGTCTTAATGACTCAGATCGCCCATCAGGTCTCTGTTTTAAGGCTTCAGCTCTTTCTGATTTTAAGCGAGGGGAGTCAGATTTGATATCCTGTTTATGCTTAGATACATCGGGTTTTTTCTCTGTTGATGACTTTCCAGCATCCCTCCTATTTTCATGCCTGTGTTTTGGGGTTTCAGGGCGGCCTTCACCTTTCTGCTTTGGAGTTTCCGGCCGGCCTTCACTCTTTTGCTTTGGAGTCTCAGGTCGTCCATCACCCTTCTGTTTTGGGGTTTCAGGTCGACCTTCACCCTTTTGTTTTGGAGTTTCAGGCCGGCTTTCAGCTTTCTGCTTTGGGGTTTCAGGTCTTGATTTTGTTGTTTCTGACCTGGTATTGTTTTGTTTGTTGTCATTTGGTTTTGTGTCACATAGTCTACTTTCATTCTGTTTAGGCTCAACTACAGTGCTCTCATTTTGTTTGGATTCTGCAGCTTTGTTCTCATTCTGTTTAAGTTCTTCTGTTTGGGTTTCAGTTTTAGTTTCTAACTTACTTTCATTTGACTTTGTCTCCACCAGTTGGTTTTCATTTGGTTTAGATTCTGACAACCTACTTTCATTTTGTTTTGTTTCAGTTTTGGAGAGCTCAGGATCAGACTTTTTTTTAGGTGTCTCAGGATGGTTTTCTGGTATAGACTTAAGACTTCCAACAATATCTTCCTGAAGAACAGAACTGGGTGCATCATTACACTGTTTGATTTCTTCAGGCTTTTTTATGGAGTCTGAATCCTGAGTTATAGAAGCCTGAGAGTCCACTCTTCCTGCCTGATGAAGATCAATGCTAACCATTAATGCTGGCCTTGACCCATTTCCCGTAGAACCCGTCTCCTGAGAAGCTGGTCTATTACCTCCTGTAGCACCCCCAGCCTCCTGTGGGTAAGAATCTTGTTTCCTTTTTTTCAAAGGTTTATCTGAAATTTAAAGATAAATATTCAATATCAGTAACAGACATATTCTTATCTTACTAAAAAAACAAAATATATTTTTTTAAAACAGCATGAATGACTACTTTTAAAACTAAGATTTGAGATCTGTATGCTTCCGAACTTCAATAATAGAGTATATCAACAATAATTCAGTAGCATTTGATTACATATGTATAAGAATACAAATGAATAGAACTTGTAATACACACATGAATTAGTTTATATATAAAAGACCCAAGACTAGCTATAAATCATATATTTTCACCTAAGATTATTTTATTATTAAAACAATCAAGGGTCTTAACTCTGCCAAATACAATTAAAAACACAATCTTTTACTACATCTAAGACATATAAAACAGAGAAAAATAAAAGTAAAATATAGATTCAGTTATGTCACTGAAGAAAAGCAAATGATAGGATAACAAAATACCCTGATTTTGCCATTATACTTTAATCCAGAATTCAAACTCTTCAGATGTTAATTAACAGTGCACATGGAACTTAAAAGCTAACACACAATGTTAAAAATAAAATTGAATAAAGAAGTTATATTATAGGCCTTCTCAGAAACATGGCACTTTTTTTTTTTTTAAAAAAAGATAAATCCTGTATTTCTGTTTGTGTGTTTGAGACAGGGTCTTGCTCTATACCTTAACCTGGGCTAGAACTTATAACTAACATTGCCCAGAGTGGGCCTGACCTCTGGCTCCTCCTGCCTCAGTCTCCTGTGAAGGAGACGATAAGCACTTTACTCAGATAAAATTTGTGTTGAGCAACTTTCCTGGGCAAAAATGTCTTTAGGCTTTTCATTCTAGTGGTTTATATTATCCACCACGGGGGGTGGGGGAAAGAACTACAGTATTCTGAAATAGAATAACACATTCATACTAACCCAAATCTACTATTTAGTAGATTGTGAAGCACTTTTTAGCAGCTATGCATTTCTGTTTGTTTGATTCTATTTCTAACTCAGAAGATTTCTGGTTCACTGTCTATGAACTGAATCTACAGTTCTAAAAACAGTAGATTGATAGTACCTTGTAGTTTTTGACTACTCAATTTATTGCCTGAACTCCTTGACTATGTTTTAAAAGTCATTTTTAGTTATTTTAAGAAGAGAATTTCAAGATTCTCTAATAATATCCATTATTGGGATACACCATTTAAGGGAACACTGTTACAAGGTTAAAACTTCACAGCAACAGGTGAGAAATCATTATTTTACAGTAGCAGAATAAAATCCTGAAAACATTTTTAAAAGTTATACTGTGTCTTTTATATACCAAATTTCATTGTTTGACTCTCTAAGACAGAAGGAGCAGCTCATTCCAGTATAAAGTCTAATCAAATGTAATGAAAATGTACTTCAGGGCTCAGTGCTTGCCTAGAGTGCACCACAGTACAAGTTTGATCTCTAGGACACCACCCCCAAACATACAATCTGCTCTTTCTGTTACACAGAAGTAAAAAAACATAGTCACACATGCTCTACTTCTAAAACCACAATAAAATGTTATCATTATTATCATTACATTGTTTTCCCAAGTTCCAAATAACCTGCCAGCTAAGAGAGCATATGAAGCCTTTAGCACCAACACCTGAGGAAAAAATTCTCAGAATACTAAAACTATGTTTATTGAATCCCTTTAAAACATTGTCACAAAATTTTTAGTCTTGCCATACAGCACATAAAACAATTCCTAGATTACAAACAGAATGTCTTTACTAAGATTATCCCTTAATCCTTTATCACAAATCCAAAAATTCATACAACTTAAGATTTCTACAGTTTCAAGGCAACAGATTTTTGTGAATGTCATTAAAATAGTAACTTAATCATATTTTGAAACTAATATAATTAATCCTAGGCACCTAAAAAATTTTGTTAAATCTGTGCCTCATTCTTTGATTAGTATATTTTTTTCAGAAATAAATAATAGCTTAGTAGGTAGACTTTAAAAGGATAAAAAAATTATTTGAATTTATGGATCATTAACTTCATTTTAATTTACATCTTGTTATTAAAATAAAAATTTGGTAAATAAGTTATTTCAAAGAAATTTCTTAAAGATTCTATGAATAATAGCAGAAAAGATAGTATGTATATGAGCAATGCAGTAAAGACTAAGAAAGGATCTTACATTTTTTATTATAAAGAAAACATTGCTGGATACAAAGTTTTAAACCAGCCTCCCTCTCCTCTCACCCCCTTTCTCTCTTACAGTCTGCTGCTGGTTGTGGGACTTGCTATGGTGTCCAGGCTGCCTTTTACTTCTCATCTTCCTGCCTGGCATAGCAACTGCTGAAATAAAGGTATGGGCCACCAAACTAGGTCTGAATTTTTCATCTGTTGAAAAATACTTCACCGTTTCTATGAAACTAGCAACATTTTATCATTGTTGCAGGGAGCTGGGGGTACAGGAAGAGAACTTATTTTCTGATTTCAGGGTCTGCTTCAGTTCTCCCATGGCTCTGGATAAAGACAGCTCACCTTTGCCCCCTTCTGTTTGTCTTCACTGTATCATGACCTATATACATACCAATGGAATTCCATCTGTATAAAGTAATGTTAGTATTTGGGACACTGATTACCTTTAATTCTGAATCTTAACATTAGCTATCAGAATTCACCACACTCCTGAAGAAAACGTGTACAAAGAATAATTTCAACACCACTTGTCCTCTAGTTGTGAATATTTTGAAAATAAGACCCAACCTTCCAAAACTCCTAGCTTCTTTGGGTTAAAAGAAACAAATTTTAACCGTTACTAAATATATTTTAAGCAAAATGTAAACCTACTCAAAGCAAACACACAGAAGCCGACTAGAACAAATGAAAATACCCACACCTAACCAACAGCACAGGCCAGGTGGCTTGCTGTTTTACTCTTGCCCCAAGAGCAGTACCTCTATTTCAAATAATAGTAGGTAACATAGTTAGACTATCTCTTATCTGAAGTGTATGGGACTGAAGTGTTTCTGATTTTCAGTTGTTCAGACTTTGAAATATTTTCATGGACTTTCCTGGCTGGACACCCCTAATCTCAAAATAACAAAATTCATAATGCTTTGGAACCTGAATTTTTGATGCTCAATAAGTTTTATATGTGAGAGAATTCTAGATTTTTTTTTGGGGGGGAGGAAAGCAAAGATGCTCAATCTATATTTTTATATATTTCCTATATAAAATTTTATATATTTACTTCTTATAAAAGTTACAATCAGAATATTTCAACATTACAACAAACATTAGGAAGCTAGGCCATTCCTTACATTTGCTGATATGGAAAACAGACCTTGGGAAAAGAAACACACAAAGAATTCCTTTGATAAAAAGAAAGCAAAATATTTTGCACACAAAGGACAGATATAATTGATAGGTCATCCTAGAAGCAAAGATGAACAGTTTAATATTAATGTATATAATTACAGATGCTATAAGTATGAACAAGGCAGATCAAGAGAAACTTATTTTGGAAATAGTGTAACATTGGGTTGCAACTAGTCTTTTAATGTATATATTAATGATGTCCAAAGAAAGAACAGGTCAAAGGAACATAAAACCTAACATCCAGAAGAGCAGTTTTGCCTGGGTGTAGAACCAGGTAATCTTAGGCTTAACCACAACACATGTAGAATACTTAAGACTAATCTACTACTTTTCTTGAATTCCACAGTTATCAGCTTGTATTCTTAATTATAAGATACAGGATTTCAGTTTCTGTTTTTTTGTAGAAATCTTTTTTCCATAACAAATAAATGTGATGGCAAACAACTCAGACCCAAGAAAGGGCATGCAACAACTCCAGATTAAATGAGTACTTCGGTGTGCTCCTTGTAATCAGGGATACATCAAAAAGTTGTCAGAGCCATACTCTAGAATACATTAAAAGTCAACTTTAGACCTTAGTTTGAAAACATTGAAATAATGATAAGAAATGATGAATTAATTTCAAGTGATTATTTTATCTTTCCAGGGCTCATTTAGTAAAAACCACCAGTTCAGAAAATTACACTATTACTGATAACTGTAGGTACAACATTGGAACACCATAACATACAATTTTAATCTCTCTATTTATTATTTCCATATAATTTGTGTGACATAATAAGAACTGATGTCAGAAAACAACTTAAAAATGACAACTGTGACATGAAGTTAGTAAGGTTTACTTAATTTTTATAGTCACAGAATGTATATGAACTTTCTCTAAAACTATATGCTAGCTTTGTCCTCTGAGTTTCAGTTAAATAGCCACACAATCACCAATTATGGGGAAAACTATTTAAATGATTCAAAGTAAAATATGTATTACAAATTTCTGAAAGAATAAATTGTAATTGCTTTGTTTTATTCTCACAAATAAGTTAGGGGGAAAAGTTTATTAATAAGTAAATTATGCTTAGTATAATTACATTTATTTTTATACCACTTTTTAAAAATTTTTATTTTATGTGTATGAATGTTCTGTTTGCACATTATGTCTTTGTACTAAATGCCTATCTGGTCCGTGTCGAGGTCAGAAGGGGGCATCAGAGCCCTGGAACTAGAGTTATGGAAGGCGGTGAGCCACATGTGGGCTCTGGGAATCAAACCTGTGTCCTCTGCAAGAACAAGCATGCTTAGCTGCTGAGTCATTCTCCAGCCCCTTCACTCCACTTTTAAAAACAGATTTATCTTATTTTTGCTTATGTGTGTGTGTTTATGTGTATGTATGTTATGTGCACATGTGTCAGCTGCCTGCAGAGGACCAAAGAGGGCATTGGCTCCCCTAGAGCTGTAGTTAGAGGTATCTGTGAGCTGCCAGATATGAGCGCTGAGAACCAAAGCCTAATCCTTTAAAAGAACAGAATTTGTTCTTATTCACCAAGTCATCTCTTAAGCCCCTCATTCCACTTTTAAAAATAAAATCTCTGGTTTTAACAAATATGACATAATGAAAATCGAGAAAAAGTAACAAAAGTGTTTGCGATTTCTTCTTGTCAACAACTACTAAAAATCATTTAGAACATTACCCACCTCCCCCTTGTTTCCAGAACAGAATCTTCCTTAACAAAACTGAAATGCCACACAGAAATTTGGTTCTCTACATTACTACTATGTCTCGTTGGCCAATAAAAATTTCGAATATCTGTTTCAAAACTGTCATAGTAGTCACAAATTTTGTGTAGATCAATATTATAAAGAAAAGCTGAATAACTTAACATGCACAATTTTTATAAAAGCAAAGAATACAGTGCACAATACAATCTATACTAAAACTCAATCACAAATTAAATGAAGTAAGAAAAAAACAACACTTTCTTATCTTTAGCAAGCAAAGATTAATGACCAAGATTTTTAAAAGGCAAAAAGCAAAACAAAACAAAAACTACCAAACAAAAAACCCCTCAACCATAAAAGACTCCAGTTCTCTAACCAGTAAGATAAAGACTATTGTTCCTATTTATGATTTACTCTGCAAACATTATATTATAATAATTCTCCAACAATGTTGACAATTCATCATGACAGAAGAGATAACATGAACCTTCAGTATATGTTTTGGAGTAGAACACAGTTAGTGATGAACCTTTCACATAACAGATAGGCAAAATAAACTCTATTCAATATCAAGAAATAAAATTGAACTATAAAGCATGCCTTACATTTGGATAATTAAATGTATACACACATTGGTAAAGATATCAAATTCATAAATTATACTAATAATTCTAGTAACTCAAGTATCTTGCTTAAAATTTTTAAGGGATTTTGTATCTAGCATTCGCCAAATAAAACACTAGAGAGACTTACTTTTTTTTTTTTTTTTAAAGATAGGGTTTCTCTGTGTAGTCCTGGCTGTCCCAGAACTCACTCTGTAGACTCGGAGAGAACCACCTGCCTCTGTCTCCTAAGTTCTGGGATCAAAGGTGTGGGCCACCAATGTCCAGCAAGACTTACTTCTGTTTGATTATGAAGGATAAAGCAAGCCAACAAGCTCATAATACAGGTATACCTTCAAACTGTGCCCGTTATATACTAATCCAATAAAAGATGAACACTTAATTGTGAACACCATCAAATGATCTTTGATCCTTAGGATTTGATATTTAATATTAGTTTAAACTTTCTAAAACTTGCTATAAAAACTTTGCATTATCAAAATAGAAGAATTCTAAACCAAATGGAGTATGTAACTTACACACATGTCAGATATACCCACTTTGTACTATTATTATTATTATTGTTATTGTTGATTTTTGAGACAGGGTCCCACTCTGTGGCCCAGGTTGGCAGCAAACTCACTATAAAGCACAGCCTGGCTTTCAACTTGCAGCAATCCTCTGACTTCTGCCTCCCAACACTGAAATTACAAGCATCAACCATCACACCTGGTTTGTGCCCTGCTTTAAAACAATTCAACGGTAAAGAATGTTGTTTTTGCAGAAATAAATGGATGGTGTATAATTCTGTCAGCATAACTTAGAGAAAATAAGTATAACATTGAAACAGCAATGCTTGTTTTAGTAGAAAAGTAAAATAAAATCATATGGTTCAAAATTGATAATATATAATTGCCAAATCTGATATAGCTGTTTCAGATAATGAATGGAGCTCACACATGAGAAGACATAAGATGTGCCCCATGTTGAAGTTGGAATAAAGAGATTTCTTACCTTTATCTTGAACTTCCTTTGAGAAGCGCTCCCTTTCAATGGCTGATTCTCTTTCTATCCGCTCAATTTCAGCCAATGCATCCAATTCCACTTCATCATATATCGGCCCCTGCTGTGATACCTGTTGCTGATTCTGCACTACAGAAGTTTGTGGTTGTTTTGTAGCAACTGAAGTGTTCTGTTGTAAAACAGGCACTTGGTTTGCTGGAAGGAATGCTGTTTGTTCTTGCTGCGACAAACACTGAGCAGCATTAAGTGGGCGGTTTACGTCCTGTGGAGTAATGGGTGTTTTTGAAGTCTGTCCAGGATACTGCACATTAAAAGGAATATCATTTTCTGAAACATTGCTATTTTCCATACCAGATAGCATATCCTCTTGCTGGTCCATATCTGAAGATTTTACACGAGAAAGTCTTAACGTAAGTTTAGTAGAGTCCTTGGTTGGAGAACTAATTATATCATACATTGCAGCTTTCTCATTCTGGTCTTTTTCATCCTTGCCTAATTTCATTTTCTTTTGCTTTTTTTGTTTTCTCTCTGGAGAATCTAGCAAGATATCTGGAGGAACATCTCGAGGTGATGAACAAGGTAAAGATTGAGATTGTAGAATTAAAGGTGGTCTTGATCCTAGAAAAACAATTAAGCAGAAATAGTCATGCTACTTTATACATTTTATTTTTGTGTAATAAAATATTAAGTGATAGCACAGTTAAGTTGGATCAAATACTAAGAAATCATCTAATCCAAGGTACTTTGGAACTGTAGCTTGAACTATAAAAGATACATAATATACTACCTCATTTAATTTTCGAGACACAGAATCATGCTACCCAGGCTGGCCTGAAATTGCTAAGAAACCAACACTGACTTAGAACTATTGATATTGTCATCAGCTCTCTAATACGGCAATTACTGTGTGCTTGATTAACTCATTCATTTTTAAGAAATTTCTTGAGCATTAATGTCAGTTTTGTTGAAAAGGAACCTGTTCACAGAAGTTAAGAAATTTTTATAAAGTTAAATAGCCAGCAAGCATGAGAGCTAAGGATCAGATTTTTCTGTCTGCATTTTTACACAGTACTATGTATGCTTTTTTGCTTCAAGTGGCAAATTATATATATATTAGAGAAGAGCTGCAAATTCCAGCAATTTACCTCAAAATTAAATTAAAATAACAAACAATACACTAATATTTTAAGACTAGTTGAAAAACAACCTGATAAAGCGAAGTTTAGGTTTTTGACATATAATGCATTTAAGATATTGTTCAAGCTGTCATTTGAAATTTTCTATCATTTATCTACCCATGATCCATCTTCCCCTAATTGTCAAAAGAAAAGTTATTTAGATTAACCATCTGTTCCTTTGTTAGCCCTTCCTGGAACCATCAATAACTTCCTACCTTGACAATACTTGAATGATAAATAGCTAACTGTGATGGCTACTCTACAAATACAGTATCTTTGAAGTTTTCTTTTATAGAAGCTGGATTTTTAAATCTCTCAAAATGAATACATTTATAGAACTAAAATACCACACACTGAAGCTTTCTCACTCTTGTCTTTTTATAATTCTTGCCTAATGTCATTTTCATTCTTTCTTCTCTCTTTTTTTTCTCTTTCTCTGGAGAACCTAGTAAAACATCTGGTGGAAATGAGATCTTCAACCTATCTTGAAGAGATAGGTTCAGACTCTACTTTATAAAGAATGTCCTTGAATTGGAACATTGCCTGCATAAAGAAAAAAAAATGCTTTACCATATAGGACAGAAGCCCATATTAAAACTTACAAGGAAATGATAAATCACCAACTATCTTGCAAGTTATTACTACCTTTTGTCTTTCTTCTTTCTGTCTCTCTCTCTCTTTTTGGTTGTTGTTCCTCTGTGTAATAGCCATGGAGGTCCTGTCTGGGAACTCTCTCTGCAGACCAGGCTAGTCTGGAACTCACAAAAATCTGCCTGTGTCTGCCTTCTGAATGCTGCACCAACACTGCCTGGCTTTATTACCTTTTTTCTAAAGACAGGGTCTCATCATGTAGCCTGGCCTGGCCTGGAACTCAGAGATCCATCAGCCTCTCCCTCCCAAGTATTGGAATCAAAGTATTGGATAAAAAGTACAGTGGGGACACTGACAGAAATCTTGAAAAGGAAGTACAGAAAAAGAGCCTGTAGAGATACAACAACGTCAACCCCCTCCTCCAAAAAAAAAAAAAAAAACCCAAGCCAATGAAAAGAGCAGGAGGAGAGCTAGCCAATTCAATATGAAGTAAATTTTTTCAAGTGGAGAAATGAATCTGATTAAACAGTTCAAACATTTAAGAGAGGTTAAGAAGGTTATGACTGAGAAAGGTCATTAGATTTACTAGTGAGAATGATATTGTATATACCTAAGAATACTCTAGGAGTTTACTGGGATTTCGCAAATATAAAGATGAACAGTATAAATAAATTGGAACAGACTCAAATATCTAGATAATTGGTCTAGATCTGCCTGAAAAATGAAATACAGAGAAGGAAATTCTAGTTAAAATAATAATACCTTTAGGTGTTCCATCACTTCCAGCAGGAGAACACACTGGCTGAGGAGACCTCAAAGGAAAAGATGTAGCATTCCTCATTGTTGAAGAATCACCATCCTAAATATGAAACACAAAATTTCTATCTTGAATGCTAGGAAAGGCCTTACTGAAATCTTAAGGACAACTAATAGAGACATAAATTACTGACAGGTAATGTGTTGAAATTCAACAATATAATTCTTCTGTACTTTCCTGTTTTCCTCATGTTATATCTGAGAAGAATTGAAACTGTATCCATAAGAATCAACACCCTATGCATGGCAATGAATAAAGAAAGCTGACATTATGAGCATGCTCCATTTTGGTTTGCTTTCTATAAAAGAGATATGTGAAGAATACCCTATGAGACTATAAACATCTTGAGAGCAGAGTCCACTGTCATCTCTGTTGTGGTTACCTATAGGCAATTTACATAAAAGTGCAGTGACATCCACAATATGAAAATTTCTAACATGTAAAATATCTTAATGAGAAAATGTTAAATATGAAGAAGGGGAGAAGTCCGAAAATAATTTAGAAAGAAAAAAGCCTAATACGAACAAAAGTTTGCTACCTGAGAGAATATTTTGGTATAAACACTATTAAATTAAAACTAAAATTTAATCCTGCTCTACAGATTAAGCCCTAGGTATGGTGTTCATACCTAGATTCTTAGAATCTAGTATAATTCTCAAGGCAAACTAGATATCCTTCACCTGTGCTATAAAAATGCCGGGCTACAAGACAGATGTCAGCCGTTACCGCATTTATAACTAGTACATTACATACATCACTACTTAGCCTGTGCACCATGTGTAGGTAGTCGTCACTTGAGCCATGTCTAGGGTTATCAGCATGATGATTAGCTGAGTTGCCAGATAATGGACCAGAAACTTTGTTATCATGGATGTTTCTCAAGCCACCAGCAACAATAGGACTTGATACCGATGCTGGAATAAAACATTTTAAAAATATAAAAATCAACTAGAGGAATTCTTAGAAAATAACTACAAGAATATTTTAAACATACAGAAATTATAAAGAATATAATGAACATTTATGTGCTGATCCTTGGATACATAGCAAGTTGAAAGAAGCATGGGCTCGTTAGGACCTTGCATCAACAAACCAAAACCTAAACAAAACCACAAACACTGACAACAAATCTTAACACTATGATAGATGTCATTCAGACCCATTTTTAGAAGAAGTATAACACCACAGGTATGGGCAAAGCTCTCTATATTTGTGTTTTCCCATAGGAAAGAAGAGTCTGGCTTCAGGCCACTCTACTTATGCATGCACATCTTTATACTTTTATTGTAAATAAACATATTCTCAAATAATACATAAGTACTGTTTTGAATATAATGTTCTAAATGGCCTGTTTATAAATCCATTTACAACTTGTTTTTATTTTTTCAGACAGGGCCTCATGTGGCCCAGGATGGCCTCAAACTTGCAATGCAGCTAAGGATTTCCTTGAGCTTCTGGTATTCCTCTACCTCCTAAATGCTGGGATTACAAGCCTGTGCCACCACACCTAGTTTTATGCAGTGCTGGGGACAGAATCCAGGGCTTCATGAATTTCAGGCATATAACTTCTTTTTTAATATGTATTATGCTGTGATTTTTCCAGTTCTTATATATGCAATCTTAAGTTCATTTGTTTTCAATGAACAATTACATATATTTTGCTGTATAATGTACATAGTGTATTCGTTTTTATATGGGAACAGTTGGATTATTTAAACTACTGGGTGTTACTATTTATGATATATACATGAGTCTTTTTATAAATGTGCCTGTAACTTAAAAAATTAGACCAGTAAATAAAATTACTAGTTACATACGTTTGTAAGTCTTTCTGAACATATTTCAAATAACTTTACAAATTACTTCAGTCCCCTAATTCAACAGTAGTTTGTGTAAATTCCCACTGCTTTATATACTTACCAACAATTTTTGTTACTGGGTAAAAAATATTCTTGATAGCCATTTTACTTTACATTTCTTAATTAGCAGCAAAGCCAAGACTCTTTCATTTATACTGTCACTCATATCAAGTCATAGAAAAGGTTTCTACATTTTAAAAAGTTTTATAAAAATAAAATTTACTTTTACATATATAGTGGGTAAATGACCCAACTGAGCTTTTTTTGTTAACTGTCTCACCCCTATTATAATTAAACAAATAACACCCCTATTATATATAATACACAATTATATACTATACAGTGTATAATTAAGTATTATCTCCTAGTAAGATATGTATGAAGTTTTCACTTGTTTTCTGGGTATGTTTCTAGACACTTTATCACACTGCACTTTAGCATACATTTTTTTCCCATGTCTGTTATAACAGTACAACAGATTTGACTCCTGTTATATTGAGCTATTACAATACTCCTTTAAAAAATTATCCTATCCAAAAAGAGAGGCCAGCTGGATGTGTTAATTCATACCTTAAATCCCAGCAATTCAGAATCAGAGACAGGCATATCTCTGAGTTAGAGGCCAGTCTGGTCTACAAAGCAAGTTCCAGGACAGCTATGGCTCCATAGTGAGACCCTTTCTCCAGAATAATCAGAAATCAAAACATAACAGAATGAAACCTCCCAAAAGAGGCCATGAATTTGAAAGAGAGAAGGAGGCATATGTGGGAGGGTTTAGAGGGAGGAAAGGGAAGGGGAAGTGATGTAATCATAATGTGAAAACATCACGATAAACTGTTCTGCCTATTCTTAAACTTCTATTCTTTCATATGAATTTTTAGAAGTTGCCTCTGTTTCCCAATACACTCTGCTTCAAATTTCTGGTAATGTTATACTGAATTAAAAGATTTGGAAAAAGCAATCTTTATCTCAATATTCTTATCTATGAGGGTAGCACAATTTCACTTTTTATCATGTTGTTAGCAAAGTTCATATACATCTTTCACTAATCACAAGACATCTTGCAGTTTTGTTACTGATAATTAAAATAGTATCTGTAAACGCTTATTAGTACATAAAATATGGTTAATTTCATTAGTAATAATACATTCAGGTACTACAAAGAATGCCTTTATTAAACATAATATTTTTTCTGTAGCATCTTTTGAATTTTCACCAAAATATTTCTATACCCAAAGTGGTATTGCATTTCTTCCTTTCACATGCATACATATGTAAATATGTATATCCACATACCGACATTAGATATATAGAAAGGTCTTATGTGGCTCCTCTATTGTGTAGGATACCCATTATCCAGAGTGTTGTCACCATTAGATACCCTATAGCAGGATAAAGCTGTAACATTTTTTATCATTAAGTAATATTTTTAAAATAATGAATTAAATTGCTTTGAATGTTCTTTTGGCCCCTACGAAGGCGTTTACAAGATCCTCTTGTTCCTATCAATCTGAAGTAATAATTATATACTTTAAGTATTCCACAAATTCCTAACATATATCGAATTTGGTCATAAAGGCTGGTAACATTGAACGCCTAAGTTTTTAGAATTTTGTTTCCATGAACATGAATAACAGGATCATACTCTCCTCCTCATATTCTTCACTTCACCTAATTTTAGAATTCAGTTATTATTTAATTTTATAAAATAAGTTGGGAAAGTGCTGATGTGTTTCTGTTTTTGACAAAATGGTTAAGGATTTGAGCAAGTCATCATTAAATGCTTGGAAACTTGATTTAAAAAGGTGTTCTATCCCTTAGCCTTTTGAAAGAAAGTTTTAACCTACTGAGTGAGGTAAATAATTTATAAACTATGCAAACTGATTTCCAGGAAATTTGTATAAACTTTTATCCTTATTAAGAATGTAAAACATTGCCAGATGGGGGTGGCGCATGCCTTTAATCCCAGCACTTGGGAGTTAGAGGCAGGCAGAACTCTGGGAGTTACAGACCAGTCTGGTCTACGAGAGCTAGTGCTAGGGACAGGCACCAAAGCTATACAGAGAAACCCAATCTCGAAAAACAAAACAAAAAGAACGTAAAACATTTACCAATTCGATATAAATTTTATTTCAATTTATAATATCTGTTTGTTATTTCAAGTTAATAATTATTTTAAATACTAGTTAAACTTTTCTGTATCTGTTGGATGTTTAATAAATAAATTGCCTATTTTTAGTTCTTAAGGTAATTTTTGTCTTGTTCTTGACACTGTATATAGAATATGTACATATATAACATATTAATAATTTTATATACATTGGTATATAATCAATAATTGTATATAGTATATACTTATGTAGTAACATATTTATGTTCTCATGAAGAAATTTTGGAGAATCTCCTTCTCTTTTCCTCAAATCGAGGTATTCAATCTGCTCAGAAACAGGTTTTTCTCATATGCTACTAAAATTTTGTAATTTTATTGTATAGATTATTTATCATTCTTATATACTGATTTCAAGGCATCATCTTTTGAATGAAAATTAAAACTATTACAACATTCCAAGAACAAGTATATAAAAAAATCTTAAAAACAGAATCACTGGATGATGATCTCTCTATAAGATTACTAGAAAATAGGATATTTTTAGTATTAACCCTGATTATCTAGTAATTCCAAAGTAAAAAAAAAATACATGCTGTATTTAGATCAGTTAACACATCAGATGATACTACCAGAAAATTACAAATAAGTAGACAATTGGGTCCTGTAGACTTCCAGATTTAATACATGACAAAGTATACATCACTTATGGAATATCCTTGCAAAAACACATATAACAAATAAATCCCTTAAAACATGTTTCTAGCTGAAAGAAAATATAAAGGATATGAGAACAAACCAAGTCATATTATGAGAAAACAGTAAAGTCTAGAATATGACATAAAGACTGCTAAATCCCCACTACACACAATTCAGAGCCAAGACTAGTCGATAGCCTGTAGTCCAGCTACTCAGGAGGAAGGAAAGTTCAAGGTAAACAGAGCAAGTTTACTGCCAGTTTGGGTAGCTTAAATTCTGCCTCAAAATAACAACAAAAGACTGTAACTATTGTTCAGTGGAGTGTGTGTTTAGCACACACGAGACCATACATTGAACCACCAATATTACATAAAACAAAGCAAAATTAGTACAATGAAGGAAAAGGTGCAGAACCGTCTAGACTGAAAGCTGAAAGAGCTGGGTGTGGTAGTGCAGACTTGTAAATTCCAGCACCAAAGATGCTATGGTAGGAAGACAAGGGATTCAAGACCAGCCTGACCTACGCTGTAACACCCTGTCTCAAAAAGCAAAAAAATCAAAAGGGATAAAAAACAAACATAACGTTCAAGAAACTAGATTTTTATCTTGAAAAAAAAAGTATTCATATTAGAGACATATTTATGACAAAGAAAACTGGTAAAAACGAAATACTGATTGTGTATTGGATGATGTTAGAAACTAAGATTTTATAAGTGAAATATTCTGGTGAGTACTGATTTAAAAGAAAAAAAAAATCTTTTCCCCTGAGACAGAATATCTAGGTAGAGAAAACCCTGAGTGATGTTTTTAGTTCCTAACACCTGAGCATTCTAAGGAATGACTAATTATAGAACAGGGAAGGCCCTAAACTATATTTTTCTTTTGATTAATTTTGAAAAATGAAATCTGTTTTGAGTATTAAAAGTACGGGGGAGTCTACCACCCAACATCATCAGTATTTATGAGTACAAAGTGATGTGCTTTCCCACATGCACTCCTATGTACATGGATTTATATGTTATATGTCCTTTGACTAATTACATTTAAAATGTTCCCAATGACATTGTGTGCCAGTTTATACTATTACATAGCAAACATTAAGACTACATTTACACACATAAGTATATTCAGCACTCAAATTAAATTCAATACATATTTCAAATATGTGAATATTTGCTTTCAAGTTTCTCTTTAAGTTAGTGGAAAATGTCTTCATATAGTATTTTACCTAGTTTTGGAAACTAGAAGTTGGCTGTTTTGACAGATAACTAAATTAAAAGTTTGAAAGTTAAAATATTTTCAAATAAAGCATGTTTTGACTTTATATATAATAATAGCAATAATAACAACAATAACAATATAATCATCATCACATATAGAAACTAGTGACTTATAGTAGCATTTAAATTTGGTAATAATTATGGGAAACAAAAGCACAGATGTTTGGTCTATTTTCTTCTTGAAAATTTCTGTTTTTAAATATTTATTTAAAGAGTATAAGAAATTGTACTGCTAATAAATTACTTAGTAGGTGTGAGACAGTATATTCTTTAAAAGATAATAGGTATAAACATATGTTTTGACAATAATTCAATTCAGAAAATTCTGTATTAAAACCTTAATTTGACAATAAACTGAGAATAGTAATTCAACTCTGAAAATTCTGTATTAAAACCTCTAATTTTCTTTAATTATAAATATAAAATAAAATGATACTGTAAGAAGAAACTCAACTAAAAGAATTCTTAATTTCATAACAAAATATAACTACATAGTAACCTAATCAAAGACTCAATGACAATGCCTCATTTACTCCAATGATAAATCACCAAAAAATAAATTTAATGTTTAAAATGATTTAAGCCAGTTAAAATTTTTGACAAAATGAACATCATTTTAGTTTATGCTTAAAAATTATTTTTAAAATGAGCTTGTTTGGAATTAAGGTTATTTAGGTATATCCAATATTTAATGTAATTATTTAGGTAACAAACAACTTTCTTACCTTGCTGCATCTGTTGATGTGTTGTGTAACTTGAAGGATGGGAATATGGCATGTATCCTGCAGGGCTCTGTGGGGCATATGGACTAGGCACTGGGCTATTTTGTTGTGGCATAAATCTGTTCCCAGAGCTTGTCTGTGGTGGCACAAACCGGCTAAAACCCAAAACCCAAATGAAGTATATCAGGAAAAGAAATCAAAAGGCTACTCCTTGAAATTTAACTGTGACAAAGTTCTTTGAACTTCAATTTATGTATAAAATCTACACAAACAGAAAATAGCAAAATAACACATAAATTATTCACATTCATCATGAGTCACATCAAATAATTAAAAATTCACTTTTTACTACGTAAAAAAATCATCATTCTATTTAGAAAAAACAATCTATGGCTCTTAAAGTCTGTTTTCCAAATTTTGTTATTTATAGAAAACCTACATCAAACACATTACTTTTCTCTTTTTTAGGTGGTAATGCTGCTGCTGGGAATTAACCCACTGAACCAAGGGTTTTGTAAATTTTAGGTAAACACTCTACCAGTGAGCTACATTACCACCCCAAACACATCATTTATTTTATCAAATATTTTTCTATGTGAAATTCAATTAATAATATGGTAGCTCCTTTAGTTAATATATTATATTACAGTAGTTCTACATTCAACATTTTTAGGTGAATGTTCATGAGTGCAGCTAAGCATGGAACTATTTATATAATTCATGATTATTTAAATGTATATACTTGATATTCAATAGCATATTCATTCACCACAGAATACAATATTTAATATATAATATATACATAACTATTTATTTACCTGGAGGGGCTATGTGAGATAGTGGTTTGTTGGTAATTGGAAGATGCAGGACTACTGTGCATGGAATTCTGAGAAAGTTTATACTGAGACATCATCATTCCTGTGCAATAGATAAAAAACACTATTATTTTCTTCTTACAATAAAGAGTTAACTCATTCTTTTAAAAGCATTTAAAAGTTCCTTTCTTCCATCCATAAATGATTTTGTTTTGGGGAAGCAATATACAGCTACTAGGCAAACTAAATTTCAAGAACAATCAATTTTATTAAAACATAATTTTAATATAACTAGTATAGTACTGAACATAGAGATGTTGCTCACAATTTTTAGAGAGCTAGGAATTGACACAGGACATCATACACTCTAGGACGGCGTTAAAACTGAATTACACCCCCAACCTTACACACACGTCCCGTTAGACTTTAGTGTTAGGACTAAGAAGAATTTTTAAATAACTTCATCTAGCTTTTGTCAAAATTCTATATACTTCTTTTAATATAGGCCTCTAACTAGTTTATTGTTATTATACAGAATTTATTTTTTTTATTTTTTAATTTTTTTTAGCATGTACCTCTCCTGTGCTTAGGTACTTAGCACCAAGTTAACTGTTTCACACCTAGGTTTTATTATTAATTTATCTATAGACCAAATGTTTGAGTTCATGCAATTTCCATTCAAAACTGCACTAACAAATCATGATGTTCATATTTCTTCTAAAATAACCTTTTGTTACTTAGTAAGGATTAAAAGAATATTTCATTAGTAAATGAAAACACGAGGATATCGTCATTTTCTTTTTCTTAACGGTTTATTTTTATGTGTATGAGTGTCTGCCCACATGTACATATGTGTACCATATGTGTGCTAGGTCCCCTTGGAGGTCAGAAGAGAACACTGGATTTCCTGGAACAACCATGTGGGTGCTCAGATCCTCTACAAGAGCAGCAAGTGCTGTTACCAACTGGGCCATCTCTCCAGATCTAGCTTTTAGATTCTTCTATTTCTTTTCAAGCAGGACATTGCTTCTTGACTCATGCACAAATGACATTTTGTTATTAAAAAAAAAAAAAAGCAGCAGGGAAATTCAGTTAAATCAGAGATAAAATTCTGCAACTAACCCTGACTTTCTTATATGACTTCTGGGAACTGCGATCAAATTATATTTAAACTTTATTTCTTGCTGTTGACATGAAAAATGCCTTTCATCAGAATTCTCAAACAAAAGGTATATATGTCTATTTGCCAGCAACACTGCAGAAGAGACGATAGCTCAACAATCAGTAGTAGAATGATGTGAGGGCTCAAGATCACCTCAAAGACTACTAAAAATATGAACATCAGTACGAAGCAGTTTTATTCCATAACTTAATAATTTAATGACTATAAATACTGTTCCTGGTTGTCCTTTTTTTGTTGTTGAATGGGGAAAGCAATGCCATAAAACAGAAATTTAAAAATTTCTTCCTCTCAATTAACAGTCATCACTTGGGTAAAGCTGAAATGACCAGTTTGAAAGTAACGGCCATGTAAAAAAAGGGCAAATAAAATCAGAACAGCTCTTTCTGATTACCTCAAGGTTCCAAAGACTATGATTACAGTGACATGCATATAGTAAAATTGCTGTGTATGAATCTCATTTGCATTTAATAATAAAAAGTTATCTTTCTAAGGATGGGATACGGCTCACTTGGTAAGGTAAAATACTTGTTCTGTTAAAAAACAAATACGAGGGGACTTGAGTTTAGAACTCTGGTACCCAAATAAAGAGCTTGTTGTGGCCACACACTTCTAACTCTAGCACTGGGGTAGGTTGTAAGAGTGAAGACAGGTGAGTCCCTGAAATTCAGTAGCCAGCCAGCTTATGCTAGAAGATAAGCTTCAGGTTCAATTAGAGAGTCTGTCTCAAAATATGAAAGATGCAAAGTGATTGTTGTGACATGTGCACATACACACGTACAAGCACATATGCACAAACCCACAACAAAATAAATATCCACATAAATTAACCTTTGTTTATAAAAATGACAACAATATTAACAAATTGTTTTAAAAATTCTACCTTTTCTTTTCACAAAATAGGATATACAGCAATATACAATAATTATACATTTTAACTAAAAATGCATACAGAATCAAACAAAATGTGTAACTTAAATAAGTTGAATGCTGTAAAACTTTTTATTATAGTGATTTATTATCCAAATTTATACTTAAAAATATAGATTACAAAAAATGTAGCATTAGTATCCTTGAATCATTTTATTTATCCAAAATTATATTTACATTCTCTTAACCTTATTAATTCTACTAGGCCTTCTTTTAAAGTTCTATTCTTATTTTTTAAGAAATAGTTTATGCATGTGTTTTTGTGTCTACATTTGAATGTAGCTGTCTGCAAAAGCCAAAAGAAGGTGTTAGATTCCTTGGAAATGGAGTTACAAAAACCCAAAGTAGAAACAAAGAATAGTATATGCTTTTAATTAACATCTGGGCCAGTTTCCTGTAGTGATATTTCATTTGTATTTTAATAAATAAAGCTTGCTTGAAGATCAGAGAGTAGAACAGCCCCACTCATCAGCCTCACAGACCAGGAAGTGGTGAAACACACCTTAAATCCCAGTAGCCATGCTAGTTCAGCACAGAAACTGGGCGGTAGTGGTGCGCGCCTTTAATCACAGTCCTGGGGAGGAATATAAGATGGGAGGAGACAGCTCTCACACACAGTCTCATTCTAAAGTTTCTTGGTGGCAGAATCGCCATTTCAGACTGAGGTAGAGTAAGAGCCAGTGGCTGGCTGTTTTGCCTTTCTGACCTTCAGGATGAACCTCAATATCTGTTTCTGGGATTTTATTAATCATGCTACAGTTTCCTATTTTTTAAAATCAACATTAACTTTATATTCTCCTTTAACTCCAGCACTTTCAGAATGCATAGCTTTATTTCCTTTCATCATTGTTATTGCCTTCTGTTTACTGGATCTGGTAAATCCACAGCCATGCTCTGTATATCTGTTTTCAACTTGCAGAGAGGTAAGAGGAGCATAACTGAGTTGTGAGAAATAGGTAGGAGATATGTAATTGCTTTAACAAAACAACAAAATAAAACAAAAAATTCATATAGAAAAATACAAACAAAATTTAAAAAACAGTATTATTTAAAAATATTCATATACAGAATATTCTGTAAAATCTGTAAATATTAATATACAGAAACATAATGGAAAGCTGCATGGAGACATTGCTGAAAAGTAAGCTAGAATGAATCTGATATTTTTTTAAAAAGTGAACCAATTAGCTAACTTGGATGTTTCAGAATTGCCTGAACTATTCCTAGTTTAACCCTGAGAGTTAAGGATAAACTTGGATTTGCTAAACTCTAGAAGACAATGTTTCTCTAGCTTTTAGGTACAGTTAAGTATATAACAATTATATCTGTGATGGATATTAAAATTTAACCTCCCTTATAGTACTTAGAATAAATAAAAGCTTTGTTACTAATAATATAAACTGAGTTTTACTGGTAAGGCAAGATGAGTTTTATGTCAATTCATAGATAACCATGAACACTGTTACTAAAAATAACAATATATCTATAAAACATATGCTCAAATCTTTTCATAAATTTTCATTACTGAAAGATTTCTTCCAAACTTTCTAATTTTCTAAAAGCAAAATTTCTAAAGCTCACTTACTAAATACATTTCAAGATACCTTAAAAAAAACCTCAAAATTTTAATTTCCAAGGAATTTAATCACATATTAAACCACAGGAATATTACTAAGTTTCCTTTTCGCTCTGTGTTGATGCAAAATATAAACAGACATTTGTAGGTGAAAAGCCAGCTAGTTAAAGACACTTGTATTTAATCATGTATAAAACAAGTTCTGATACAGGATTCACAAACATGCACTATAAAAAAAGAACCTCACCACTTTGTACATATCTGTTCTGCATGCTTTTCTCCCTGAAGACGTTTGGACTCCTTGCCAGGACGGCCTGCAACAAGACTGGTATATCACCTTCTGGGTCATCGCTCCCAAGATTATCTTTCAGTTCTCTGGCATTGAAAAAAAAAATTATAAGCATGGTTAATTTTTTAAGAAGACTTATAGAATAAAATCATATACTTCAGTAGGTCCAAGGCACAGATTTTCAAAGATGAAGGGTTTTCCCAGAAGAAAGGAAATTATCAAAAACAACAGAGAGGAGTGACTATAGACAACAACCCCGCTTCATTTTTCTAGGGCATGGGAAAGGGAAACTGAAACCATAATTTTACAAAACAACACGATTATTTGAATGTTCATGTTAATTTTAAGAAAGAAAAGCAGAGTCTATTACATATTAATAATTAAAGCTACTATTTGAACTTGGAATATTTGTTTGGTTTGGTTTGGTTTTTGAGACAGGCTTTCTCTTTGTAACAGTCCTGGCTGTCCTAGAACTAGCTCTTGTACACCAGGCTGGCCTTGAACTCACAGAGATTTGCCTGTCTCTGCCTCCCAAGTGCTGGGATTAAAGGCATGTGCACCACCACTGCCTGGCTGGACTTGGAATATTTTGACTCTCCCTTATGTCTGAACATGAAAAGAATGTGACTTTCTTGGAACTGTTCTCTCAATAAAATAACCAATGTTGCAATATTGATTAAGAAAAGACATACAGGTTATGTGATTTTTTAATCTTATACTGGTTTTTCAAATAAAGTCATAGTACCAGGCAGAACCAAAGAAGTGATAAAAATAAACACAGTAGCAATTCTCAGTAAACATCCAAGTAATTGGCAAATTAGACAGTGACTTGTTTGGAAACAGTGTCTTCAATTTTTTTTCCATTCAAATATTAAGCCTAACCCTGCTTAGTTTCTGAGCTCAGTGGGCATTGAGTATGTTCATGAAGGAATGGCAATAGACTCTATTTTGCTTTCTAGATTACCACTGTTCCATACCCTGCTTCAACTTGGTAGAAGTTGAGAACTGATCTCTGAAAGTTGTCCTTTGACCTCTACAAAGTCACATACCCTGGCACATACATGGCAAACATGCATGTATACATGCACAGAAACTCATTGGCTCTAACAATAATGACCTAAAATATGGCACCCAACAGAGACTCAATAAATTCCTGGGAATAATCTTAAAGAAACTTCCTATATAATAAATCCTTTTTTTTACATGCTTTTCCCTTACCTCTTTAAATATTCAGAAACTACTGCAGAGTATGTATAGGCATAAGCAACTGTGTAATATCTAGACAATGGAATTTCTAGAGTAATTAAAACATGAACATTATATTTCCTTCTGGTTTGTAAGCAGCCATTTCTTAGTTTCTTCACCAGAAAAGCCACATTTAATTAGAAGTTCAACTGAGTCAACTTGGAAATTGTCCCTCAAATATGTACTGCATCTAATATGCTTCATCTTTTCCCTAAATAATGAATCTTTAAACTTGAAAAATTAATTATGAATGGAAGTTTATATGAATACTATTTAATAGTAGGTTATAATGGGATGAAAGTGACATCTTACTTGAGAAAAGCTTGTTATTATATGTGTGCATGTACAGGTATGTGCATGTCATGACACACATGCAGGGCTGGTAGATCTCTACTTTTACCTTCATGTCTAACTTAGGTCCCATCAGGTTTGAGTGACATATACTTTAGTCACTGAGTCCTCTCTCTGCACCCAGATGTTACTGTTAAATTCATTCTTGTGCTGTTTAGCTCATAAAATATGCATTACTTTTGGATTGAAAAACATGTTAAGTACACCCTCATTGTTTAGCTCAATTTTATTTTTAAAAGTCTACTGTATGAAAACACACACCTATGTTCAAATGCTATAGTCAGTTCCAAGAAAAAGAAACATTTTACTTCCCAAGGAGTTAATTTCTGAGTTGTTATACTCAGCATTGTATTCCAGTGTCTAGAAATTTACTAGATTACTCCAATACTATGAGAAAAGGGAAGATTAGTTTTATGAGCACATTTAAATCTTTATGCAGATGATATCAGTATCATGTCCATAAGTTGAAAAGATCTGCATCGATGTGTGTGGGTCAAAACTATTGTCACAAATCGACTACGGACTACCTAAATCTCTTTAATGTCTCTTCAAAATTGGTTATAATCTCACTTGGCTACTGACATTTTCTTTTCTTCCTTTTTAGAGATAGGGTTTCACTAGGTAGTCCTGACTGGCCTGGAATTTGTTATGAAGACCAGGTTGGCCTTGGACTCATAGAGATCTGCCTGCCTCTGTCTCTGAATGCTGGGATTAATGGCATAAGCCACCACTACTGGTCGGGTACTGACATTAAAATTAATGTACAAACTTGCATGATGACTCAGACATAATTCTAGTCCTTGCAAGGTTGGCAAGAAAAGGACAGTGGGTCCAAGGTCAGACTGGGTTTTAAGGTGAGGTTGTCTCAAAACCCAAAGGTAGGCTGTGGATATAGCTTTACTATCAGAGTGCATACCTACCATATATGAGACCCTGGATCTGAGTTCCAGCACCACATAAACTGAGCATGGTGGCACACACATGAAATACTCAAGAAGAGGTAGCAGAACATCAGCTGCATGGCAAGTTCAAGGTCAGCCTGGGATACACGAGACCCACCACAAACAACAACCTCCCTCCCCCACCCCAATATGAATCTGAATGTTTGGGAAATTACTTAAAAAGGAATGCTGATTTTTCTTAGCAAGACAAAAACTTTTTACTTTTAGATATAAAATTGTACTTACATGTGATCTGTTGATACCTGGTTGAGACTATGGACAAGCTGTGAAACCAAACTGTCATCCCTACAGGCCAAAAGGCAGTTCACCTCTTCTGCTACTCGTGAGTTAAAGAGCAGGCTCTTTGTAGTTGTAGCAGGTAAAGGAGATGGAAGAGGCAGCTGGTTAAGGACTATTCAAGGGAAAAGCAGATTATTAGAAATTGACTGACTATAAGAAGTCTTTTTATACATGTGTGTGTTTATATAAATTTTAGGACTAAAAAATAAGTTATAAGTATCAATGTGACAAATGACTGAAAAACATTACTCTTCACTCTGAAAAAAATCTCAATTAACCCAAGAAATCAGCCTTCTCAAAACACCACAGGCCACTGCAGACCATAGTACTAGAAATTACTTAGCTTCTTTGTAGTCATGCTTAATTTTCACTTAGAAACTTGAATGAACTAAATAAAACACAACTTTGAGACGTAAGGTTGCAAGGTAACTTATCTACATGATGGATCAGATTAGTAGCACTCTCAAGACAAATAAACCAAGAACACTACCTGACTCTATAGTACACTGATATGCAATATAGTTTTAAAAGCTTAAGAATAGACAAAAACAAATAGCTCACAGTAGAATATTCAGAGTACAATATTCCTAAAGAACAATAAAAAATTCTTGCCATAAATTACTAAACAGTTCTTTCTTCCACTCTACTCTAAACAGCAAACAAACAAAAAAAGAAATATTTTGCAGCTTAAATTATACTATTTAATGTTAGCACATTTAATGAGGATTTGTTAATTTGTCTAAAGGTTAAAAAATTCCAACTAAAATATCAGGTATCATGCTTTTGGGGTAATTTCAAACCAACTCCATAGTGTAATCATCATACTGCTCTCACCAACAGGCAACATGATATTCAAAACCCAGCACCACTAGAATTTAGGTAAGATGGGCTCTCCAGTTCTCATTGCTGGAGAGCAATTTCAGGTGCTGTTTTTATAAATGCATTCTAAAAAAAGTCCTTATTCGTATTTGTCAACATGTTTCTTTAGTTTTGGCATTTCTTAAAGTTTTGTGTCATGTTTTAAAAGTCTTTAGGAAACAGAAATTAATTTATGTATTAGATAGCAATATTAATTTTGCTACTCCCACAGGTACAACAATCAAATATATTATTCATTTTTCCGTTCTTTACAACATTAAAGATAATTTCAAGTGTCTCTAAAAATGAATGTTAGCAAACAATAAAACTTAAATTAGATCAATTATTCAAACTTACGGTCTGTGAGACTAGCGATCCCCGCAAGAGTAGTTATGGGGACATGGGGCATATCCCCATTCATCCTGAAGTTCTGGAATGGTGTTGCCTAGGAAGTACTTAGTTCAGGTGCCAGCTGTCATTACTTCCCATTTCCCAAACTCTGCAACACACACAAAAGCAAACCACATATTATTTGTGGGACTATGTCAAATATATGACTAGTGTAGGGATGCTTAATCATTTAAAAACTAAAAATCTCAGCTTCTATTTGTTCAATCTATTTAACAAATCATCTATATATACCACTTACCATATATGAGACTCTGCTAAATGCTTTGAATACATTAAAATTTAGGCCTCACAACAACCAGGGTACAGAAGGTTACTACTGTTTTCTGCATTTTTACTACTAAGGAAAGATGTAATTACAGGGAGTTTAAAGTAACTAGTGGAGCTGGAATTCAAATGACATAAGCTGGCTCCAGAGTTTGTTTCCTAACTACTGGGATATACTGCTAGAGAGGGGTACTCAAACTTGATAAACACCAATTCCTTTTCAAACTCTAAATACGTTTCAATTTTTACTTATTAATCTGACTTTAATTTCGTGTCTAGTTAGTTCTCTTTTCACTCTCTTAAATAGACTTTACTCTCCTGTGAAGAATATCTATCTCATCAGATTCTCTTGGATTCTTCTTGTGTTTTTGTGTGTGTGAGCATCTCAATGTCTCCAGATTTTTTTCTTCTTAGTTTCAACTTACAGCTTCAGTAACATTTTTGTATGAAAGACAATATGACATTCCAATAATCTGTGCATTAATTAAAAACATGCTTTTATTAAACTGCTTTAGTATATGCTACATCAATTACGACACAGGGCTAACCTAGAAAACTAAATAGTCTATTTAGTTTCTGTTAATGAATTTCTTTTCCAGCGCTGGGAACGGAAGCCTGGGTTGCACGTGCACAAGCCTCCGTAACTGAGCTGCACTTCTCAGCAGCTGTTTCCGGTTTAAATGTCTCCATTTTCAACACTATTTGTCAGTTATTTTTAAGAGAACCTGTAAAAAATTTTAAGTTGTAAACTTCCAAACAGTCACTTGAGATAAATGGCTTCCCTTATTAATACATCTTAACCCAACTTTGCAAGCAAAATGGGTCAACAGGTAAAGCCAGATGATGCTAGGAAGCTTGAAGGTCTGAGTTTACTCCTTGGAACTCACACAGTGGAAGGAGAGATATGACTCCCCTCTGTTGTCCTCCGACATGTACAGTATGCTGTGGCCTAACCACACCCACACCAGACACTCACACTCCTCAAACAAAAATATTTTTTTAAGTAGATATGTATGTGGTAGTCAGAATCCTTCTGCACATTTTAAATTATAAATATAGGCAAACAAGTTATGCAAAATACAGATGTAAGGGCTTAGCAGTTACAAAGTGAACATTCATAGGAACAAACAGAAGGACAGCACCTAATTCCTTAGAGGGGTAATAGCTATCCTGTCATTATAATCACTTCTTGTCTTCTTCCAATAATTTTTATGTCTACAAACTTATTAATGGTCAGCTAAGTAACACAACCCCTGCCCACACCTTTTCTTGATGGGTGACTAATAAAATTTGTTGGTAGAAGCCTACTGAAAAAAAAAAATGGCACAAGAAACAATAGAGGAAAGACGTACTTACTATTGCCTATACTCTAGTTCTTCTGCTCCAGTTTGAACTTCCCTTGTTAATCAATTTAATATTCTAAGACTCGCTAAAGAAATTTAAGCAACACTACACACTTAGCAGTAACATCAAACACTTTAAAATACAGAATAGAAATTAAAATCTGAATGAAACAGGTCACTAAAAAACAATTATGCTTGTTTTAACTTTATATGAACAGGGAAATTCCAATGTACCAAATCATCAAATGCAAATTATTTACAGAACATCACAAAAATATTTTGTTACTCATGTACAGTTCATTGTTATACACATACACTGCCATATTTAAGCATATTTGATTCAGATAGGAATTAACAAACAGTAAGGAGAGGGTTCTATTGGGGGAATACCTGACTTTAATTTACCAAGTAGCATGTACAACAAATCCAACCTCAAGCTAAGGATTTTAGCCTAAAAATGACCACATATAAATTGGGATAACAATAAAAGCAATCATGAGACTGTATTTTTCTTAGTGGTGTGCACGTATTTACACACTCTGACATCAATTCAAAATGGAATACAAAAAGGGGGTAGGGACAGAAGAGTAACAGGCAGCAATGCTTTAACTACATGGTGAGCAAATGATTACAATCAAAGACTATGCCACCAGCCTGGTCTACAAAGCTAGTTCCAGGACAGCTAGGGCTGTTACACATAGAAACCTTGTCTCAAAAAACAAAAAAACAAACAAAAAACCGCATCACTCAACTATATTAATTTCACAGGAATCCAAGAGTATGAAGAGTATAAATTGGTAGAAATACTTAGAATTTTTCACTATACTTATTAAGAGTAATCTGTAGAAATACTACTTTCTATTAGAAAGAGCAGCGAGTGCTCTTACCTAGGAATGCTATTTTTTCATAGACTTGTCACTTTCTAACAAAAATTATTTATATGACAAAATAAATAAATAATGTTAATACAAAAGCAAAATATCCATTATGATACTAATAAATAAATCAAATTATACTAAGTAATAAAGATCTTAAGAATGGCTGTGGTTTAATGAAAGATGGCTTAGTTACAGCAAGATACTACTTCAATTTAGCTTACTATAATGAGTCTGAAGAACTAAGTACTTGCCAAGGATTTTTTTTGGGAGATGGGGAAACTCCTTTTTTTTAAAAAAATTCATTAATTTCCCTTCAAATTTTATGACTCCTTCATTCAAGGAAAATAAATGCAAATAAAACAAGTGGCAAAAATTATAATAATATTCAAATTGGTATGGGTCTGCAATAGAATATCTGCTGGCAGATTTTGTGGAAGAATTGTATCTTACAGCAAACTGAAATGCACATGTAATCTTGCCTCAAGAATTTAACTTTTACAAAGTATCTTGGCTATCCTGGGTTTTTTGTTTTTCCATATGAAGTTGATTATTGTTCTCTCAAGGACTGTGAAGAATTGTGTTGGGATTTTGATGGGGATTGCATTGAATTTATAGATGGTAGAATTGCCATTTTTACTATGTTGATCCTTGCTATCCAAGAGCATGGGAGATCTTTCCATTTTCTGGTATCTTCTTCAATTTCTTTCTTCAAAGACTTAAAGTTCTTGTCAAATAGATCTTTTACTTCCTTGGTTAGTGTTACCCCAAGATATTTTATGTTATTTGTGGCTTTTCTGAAAGGTGATGTTTCTCTGATTTCCCTCTCCGCTTCTTTATCCTTTGTGTATAGGAGGGCTATTGATTTCTTTTGAGTTGATCTTGTATCCTGCCACATCACTGAAGGTATTTATCAGCTGTAGGATCTGGTAGAGTTTTTGGGGTCACTTATGTACACTATCATATCATCTGCAAATAACAAAAGTTTGACTTCTTCCTTTCCAATTTGAATCCCCTTGATCTCCTTATGTTGTCTTATTGCTATTGTTAAAACTTCAAGAACTATGTGGAAGAGATATGGAGAGAGTGGACAGCTTTATCTTGTTCCTGATTTTAGTGGAATCGCTTTGAGTTTCTCTCCATTTAATTTGATGTTAGCTGTCGGCTTGCTGTATATTGCTTTTATTATATTTAGATATGATCCTTGTATCCCTAATCTCTCCAAGACCTTTATCCTGAAGGGGTGTTGAATTTTGTCAAATGCTTTTTCAGCATCTAATGAAATGATCATATGGTTTTTTCTTTCAATTTATTTATATGATGGATTACACTGATAGATTTTCGTACGTTGAACCAGCCCTGCATCTCTAGGATGAAGACTAATTGATCATGATGAAAACAATCCTATACAATAAAGGATCTTCTGGAAGCATTACCATCCTGACATCAAGCTCTATTACAGAGCTACAGTAATGAAAACAGCTTAGTACTGGCATAAAAACAGAGACATTGACCAATGGAATCGAATGGAAGACTCAGATATTAATCCACACATCTATGAACACCTGATTTTTGACAAAGAAGCTAAACTTATACAATGGAAGAAAGAAAGCAACTTAAACAAATGGTGCTGGCATAACTGGATGTCAACCTGTAGAAGAACGAAAATAGATCTATATCTATCGCCATCACAAAACTCAAGTCCAAATGGATTAAAGACGTCAATATAAATCTGACCACACTGAACTGACAGAAGAGAAAGTTAGAAGTAGCCTTTAATGCATGGACACAGGAGACCACTTCCTAAATATAACCCTAGTAGCACAGACAATAAGAGCAACAATAAATAAATGGGACCTCCTGAAACTGAGAAGCTTCTGTAAATCAAAGGACACAGTCAATAAGACAAAAAGGCAGCCTACTGAATGCGAAAAGATCTTCATCAACCCCACATCAGACAGAGGTCTGATCTCCAAAATATATAAAGAACTCAAGAAATTAGACTTTAAAATTCTATATAACCCAATTAAAAAATGGTGTACTGAACTAAACAGAATTCTCAACAGAAGAATTTCAAATGGCCAAAAGATACTTAAGGACGGTTCAGCTTCCTTAGCTATCAGGGAAATGCAAATCAAAACAACTTTGAGATACCATCTTACACCTGTCAGAATTGCTAAGATAAAAAACACTAATGACAGCTTATGCTGGAGAGGATGTGGAATAAGGGGAACACTCATCCACTGCTGGTGGGAATGCAAACTTGTGCAACCACTTTGGAATTCAGTGTGGCGATTTCTCAGAAAACTAGGAATCAACCTACCTCAGGATCCAGAATACCACTTTTGGGAATATACCCAAAAGATGCTCAATCATACTACAAAAGCATTTGTTCATCTATGTTCATAGCAGCATTATTTGTAATAGCCAGAACCTGGAAACAACCTAGATGCCCCTCAACTGAAGAATGGATAAAGAAAGTGTGGCACATCTACACATTAAAGTACTACTCAGCGGTAAAAAACAATGACATCTTGAATTTTGCATGCAAATGGATGGAATTAGAAAACACTATCCTGAGTGAGGTAACCCAGATCCCCAAAACCAAATATGGTATGTACTCACTCATAAGTGGATATTACCCATAAACAAAGGACACTGAGCCTATAGCTCAGGATCCTAGAGAAGCTAAGTAATAAGGTGAACCCAAAGAAAAACATATATAGACCCACCTGTAAACTGGAAACAGACAAGATTGCTTGACAAAATTTGGGAGCATGGGGACAGAGGGTAGAAGGAAGGGGTGAAGGGGAGGGTTGAGGAGAACTTGGGATAGTCAAGATTGGGGAAGGACAGATATGAGAGCAAGGAAAGATATCTTGATTGAGGGAACCATTATGGGGTTAGCAAGAAACCTGGCTCTAGTAAAATGCCCAGGAATCCACAAGGATGACCCCAGGTAAGACCCTAAGTAATAGAGGAGAGGGTGTCTGAACTGGCCTTGCCCTGTACTCAGACTGATGATTATCTTAAATATCGCCATAGAACCTTTGTCCAACAACTGATGGAAACAGAGGCAAAGACCCACATCGGAGCACTGGACTGAGCTCCCAAGGTCCAGTTGAAGAGTTAAGGAGAGTATGAGCAAGGAAGTCAAGACCATGAGGGGTTCATCCACTGAGACAGTTTGCCTGAGCTAATGGTAGCCCACCAACTCCAATTGGACTGGGAGTGAACGTGCATGGGATCAAACTAGTCACTCTGAATGTGGTTGACAGTTGGGGCAGACTGAGGTGTCACTGATAGTGACACTGGGATTTGTCTCTACTGCATGTACTGGCTTTTTGGGATCCTATTCTCTTTGGATGTATACCTCGCTCAACCTAGATGGAGGGCCTTGAACTTTCCACAGGGCGGGGTGCCTTGTCCTCTCTTAGGATTGAAGGGGGGTGGGAGGGTATGTAGGGAGTGGGAATTTGGATTGGTATTTTTTTATAGTAATAATAATAATAATAATAAAAAAAGAAAGTATCTTGAACATGTGTGGAAGATAACGCAGTCTGTAAAGTGCCTGCAGCATAATCATAAGGACTTGAATTTAACCTCGGCACTTGTGTAAAAATGAACACAAATATTGTAGGGTGCTAGAAACATGTTCAGCTGTTAAGAGCATTTGCTGCTCTTCCACGGGACCTTCCAAACACCCACACTGGCGGGCTCACTCTAACTCCATAGTAGTCTACTCTCTTCTGGCTTTACAGACACATGTGCATATATACTTATTCCACTCCAACCCACCACCACCAACATTTTTAGAAAGTCTGGTATGGTAGAGCACACTAGTATCAATGCTGAGGAGATAGAGATGGGTGTATTTCTAGGACTAACAGGCCAGTCAACATATCCTAGATGGGCAACAAGAAATTCTAAGGAAAAAAATGTAGGCATGAGTGAGGTGGAACACTATCCTAGCACTTTGAGAGCAGAGGCAGGGGAATCTCAGTGAGACTGAGAGGTAGAACACCATCCTGGCACTTAGAAGAGGCAGGTGGATCCCAGTCAGTTTGAGGCCAGCCTGATTTACACAATGATTTCCAGGCTAACCAGGGTTACACAGTGAGACCCTGTTTCAAAAAAAGAAAAGACACCTTGAGGTTGTCTTCTGACTTTAATATGTGCACATGTGTACATTCACACTTACATGTACCCACACTCGCATGCCCCTGTGCATAAGAATATGTATGCCCTGAAGAACTAACATATATATGGCTCAAAACATACGTGCCCATATAAGTACAGTATAAAGCATTTTAGCAGTAAAAAATGGGCAGAAAAGATAACTTATGTTTATTAAGCAGCTACTGTATTATAAAGTTGCTTTAAAACACTTAAGTGTGCTTTCATCTAATCTTTGATGAGTAACCTGGTATACAGAGAAGGTAAGAATTTGCCTGAGATCTAGGCTATCAGACACATGGACATTTTACATAACTAAAATGTATAATCAACAATGTCACAATATATAATCAAAGAAGAAAAAAACTGAACTATTTAAAATCTTCCACTAGGCAACCACAGACAAATTATTTAATATTTCTGTGTCTCAATTGCTTATCTCTGTAAGAGACAAGTAATTATTATTTCTAATTTTGTTATAAAGATGAGCTGAATTAATACATGCAAAGATGTAAAGTACTTAGGTTTGTGCTTGGAATGTAGCAAGTTTCGATAAAAGTGTACTGCAACTTACTATATACTTTTCTGTACTTTGCTTATCTTATCTCAGACTATATTTATATACATTTTTATATATATACACACAGAAATATAAACACGTACAAATATGGTGCATTCTTTTCCTAATTATTGTTAAATGGGCAGTTGAAAGTTAGATTTGGTCAGTAGCTCACACAAATCTATGCATGACATCCAATATAACAAACATTTCTACACTATTTGGTTCTTCATGATGATGTACCCAATGTCAGTTTTGTGTCACAGATACTATATGCTAGGCAAACAAAAGGGACTGTACTACATTTTAAAGAATACTAGATAGAATATGCAAGATGTATTTATAAACAGGTTGACCAGAGCATATGGACAGAGAAGAAATGCCTGTAAGAGTTTATCATATAATGATGAAGGATTTCCCATATCCTTGCTATAAACAAACTCAAGATTTCACTTAGGAGTAATAAAATAATCAAAAGAAAGATGGGGTAGTAGTGAGAGAGAGAGAGAGAGAGAGAGAGAGAGAGAGAGAGAGAGAGAGAGAGAGAGAGAGAGAGAAAGCAAAAGGTTTTGTGAGAATACAACAGTATTAGCATGCAACAATGGTCCAAGTCTGGATTTAAATAATCTAGAATAAATGTCTGTGTAATATTTACCTGAAATTTTCAAAAGTAGGAAGCTGATAAGGATAAAAATAGTGAGAATTACAGCTATGCTACAGAATGGGAGTTACTGACTCGCCTGCCCAAAGCCCTGGTACAATCAATGCCAGCCGCACAAAAATTACTACCCCTTACCTCCCAAACCCAGGAATAGTTCAGGAAGAATCCATATATTACATAGAATAACTGTTAAATGACATAGGATAAAAATATAGAATGTTTCAACAACTGGATCTTTCAGCACTGACATGATGCCACAAGGGGAAAATTCCATAACTGACAGACATCATGTCACAGTGAGGTGTAACACAGGCATATCTGGTCTAGGAACATAGCTTGCAGAGCCTGTGGCAACCTGAGATTGATCCTATGTAAAGGCAGCCCAGAACTAACTCCTTACCTCCTCATATGTGCCATTGTACACATACTTGGCACACAGAGTAAATAGGTAAAGTACAGGAATATAAAAAACACTACTTAAAAATTACCTTCTTCAGTAAGCATAGATTCTTAAAAAAAATTATCTTCAGGCTTCATTTATTAAACAAACAAGTTTTTTTTTTTGGGGGGGTGGCAGTTCAAGGCAAGGTTTCTCTGTAGCTTTGGAGCCAGTCCTGAAACTAACTCTTATAGACCAGGCTGGCCTCAAACCCATAGAGATCTCTCTGCTTCTGCCTCCCGAGTGCTGGGATTAAAGGTGTGCGCTACCACTGCCCGGCTGAAACAAATGAGTTTTATGATTAGAGTTGGGTCTCATATTCAAAATACCTATGTGTATACAAATATTCCCAAATTAAAACAAAACAACAACAAAAACAAAACAAAACAAACACCATACCCAAGTATAAAAATCTAAAACAGTTCTGATACTAAGCATTTTGGATAAGGGCTACTCAGTCTGTAAAAACAGGAGCAAGAGGAAGGTAACTTTGTAGTAGGACATTTTCCTGTCAGGCACACGTGCACATGTGTACACACACACACATGCACTCTTTACTGTGTCATAAGAAGGTTATTATAATGATTGTTATTACTTCCCTGATTAAAATTTTAAGTCTTAGGACCTGAGCAGTTTGTAGCTACATGGGTAGAAAGCAGAGATAAGATCTGAACTTGGGTGTTTTCCATTTCTTTTATGTTTACGTGTTTATTTTGAAGGTAGGATCTCCTTATATAGACCAGACCTTGAATTCACAATCTTTCTACTTCAGCCTACCGAGTGCTAGGGCCACACACATCTGGTACCACAACGAGTCTGAATTCAAGTGTTTCTAAACCAGGTTCATATTCCTGGTACATAAAAAGATTATACACCATGGATACATGATGTGGGATGTCCTTCTTTATATGTGTTGTTTTTATTGATTGATGAATAAAACTTTTTCGGCCAATGGCTTAGCAGAGTAAAGCCAGGTGGGAAATCTAAACAGAGATACAGAGAAAAAGTAGGCAGAGTCAAGCAGATGCCAGCCAGCTGCCGAGAAAACAAGACATGTAGAAAATGAGGTAACTCCATGGCCATGTGGCAACACATAGAAATGGGTTAATTTAAGATGTAAGAGCTAGCAAGAAATATGCCTGAGCCATCAGTCAAATGGTGTTGTAATTAATAAAGTTTCTGTGTGATTATTCAGGTCTGGGCGGCTGTGAAACAAAAGCACAGTCTTTGTTTACAGATACAAGGATCCGTCTACATTGTTATGTCCAAAAATAAAAATAAAAAAGCCAATAAAGGTACAAAGAATAAAAGTTCTTTTAAAAGCTAAGCATTTGTCTAAGTTCTCAGAGAAAAGTAATTAGATCCTAGCCCAAGAATAGAATACAAATGTCTGATATGCTGTAATTCAAAATCTTTATACCATGTGACTATAAGATTATTTTCATTTTTGATTCAAATTTCATAAATATGGACTATTTTAACTAACCGATGCTTTTCCTTCTTTGTTAATGTAAAATATTTTGTTAGGAGTAGACAAGGTTCAAAACTAGCATATCTCCAAGCTAGGGAGATGGCTCAGTGAGTACAGTGCTTTCCTGCCTGTGAACCTAGCACTGTGTTAGGTAGAGATGGGTAGATCCTGGGGAAAAGCCAGCTGGTGAGCCAAGCAGAGTCTAAACGGCAAGCTCAAAGGTTGAAAGACCCTGTTTCAAAAAGAGAAGTGATTGAATGATACATCTCCATATCAACCTCTGGACTTCATACACATCTACATGGGCAGACACACACACACACACACACACACACACACACACACACACACACACCAATATATTTTATTACTTCAGTTAATATTATATTGAATTTTATAATGGCTTCAAATCCATTTGGGAAATGAGTGGACTATAAATCGTCAAAAGCTACAGAGTTAAGTTTAAGTAAATAAATCTTATGCTGCACTACTTAATCATTTTACTTTAGTCAAACTACCTTCAGAATCTGTTTTCCCATCTGCTATTTAGGAACATTTTTTTCCACATTATATTCATACACGGATGAATGGATCTTCCTCAAATCCTAGCTCAAAAACAAAGTTATCAATCGGCAACCCCTGTTCACTGTGAAAATTTACTTCCTTTAAAACATTTCTGCCTCTCTAAATTCCCAAATTACCACCATTAAGTAAGAAAAATATAAAATAAAACAAAGCTACTATGAGGTATTGGCTTCAATTTTAGAAGTTCCCTTGAATCATCCTGGGAGTACTAAGAATGTCTGTGTATATATGCCTAAATCATGTAGCTCTATCATAATATGTATAGTGAAATATACATACATAACATAGAAGGGTATACTTATATCACCGAATTTATTATATAAGAAAAAATTAACCACTAAGAAAATCAGGTTGGGATTTGCATTCTTCAAAAGCAGTTTATAAAATGAAGTTCTGCTTGCTGAGAAACAAAAACGTAAGAATTTGCCTTGATATTTGTTTTCTTTCCCAATTTCACATGAACTTACTTTAATTGGTGGCAGTTGTATATGGTGAGGACTGGAGTACTTAGACAAAGTAAGATCATATCAGTATATAAAAATACAAACTGCATCAGGAAAAAATAGCACTGAATCCCAGAATGATAACATTAAAATTTATAGAGTGGAGTCTGGGGTGTGTCTCAGTTGCCAGGGTGAATGCCAAAAACACAGAAACTCCAGCGTTTGTCCCTAGCACTTCACAAATAGGGTGTAGTAATACATGCTAGTAAACCAGCACTTGGGACAAGGAAGTCCTCTGCTATACTGGGCTATATGAGATCCTGCCTCAAGTAAGTAAATAAGTAAGTAAAATTAAAAAGATTTTATAGAAGTGCTACTGTGTTTTGGTTTGCTAGTCTATCCTTCCCCAACATAAAAATATTTTTTTAATGCTGCAATTAAAATAGCCTGTCTCTAAGACCTGTGTCCCCAAATTGAGACTCTTAAAAAGGTTATTTCTAAAACAGAGATGGATGGTATTAGAAGGGTAAAATAAAGCCACTTTTTAATTTCTTTCTAAATTAAGTTTTGGTTTTAAATGTATTAAGAGTTGGCTCTCAGGTTTGGAACAAAATATGTTTGGACAATATGAAATTTTATCTAAGAACTCCACAAGAGGGCAGACTTTCAACTACTGTTAAGTGGGATAGTTTAAAAAAAATCAGATTTAATAAACTACTGTAAGGAAAGTTGGCCAAATTTTTCCAAACTGATGACTCAACATTATTAGAAAGCAAGAAATGATGAGTGTGTGATGTGTAAAGTGCTCGCATAGTGAAGTCTTTTTTTCAGTGCATGCAATCTTTAAGAAAAACTTGGCTATACAGAAACTCCTGTATTAATATTGAATTACAAATAACCTTAGTCTTGATATCTGTATTGACATTTGGCTGCCTTAGAATTGTCCCTCTTTTCTCCTCCTCTCCACTCCTTTCTCTTTCTTTTTGTTTTTTGAGACAGGTTCTCAATATACGACTCAGGCTTGCCTTTAGCTCAAGTGTACACTTTCATGCCCATCTCTGACCTACAAACCTTTCCAAGAAACTATGGCGGCATTGATTTTTTTATCCTAATATGACACAGATTTGTGAGCAATCCATTAATTAATATAACTCAGTGTGATTACATATGGGATGAGAGTCTGATATTTTAGTAAACTCTTCTAGTTAAAGAGGTGAGATCAAAGGCTGGAGGGAAGCCTTAGGTAAGAAAGAGCACTAGCTGCTCTTCCGGAAGACCCCAACATTTATAGGGAGGCTTACAACCATCAGGAACTCTAGTTCCGGGGACCTAATGCCCTCTTCTGGCTTCTATGGACACTAGGCACACACAAGGTGCACAGACATACACGCAGGCAAAACCCCCATATACACTTAAGATCATTAAGAAAATTATCTGAAAAAAACAACTTCAAAAGGATACAGACTATAAAAAAATCAGATTACCTGTGCATAATCTGCGCCCCCCTCAAAATACCATTCAAGCAATCCTTTGTTAATGATTTTTTATTGCCAAATCATTCCAATGTATGTATTCTAATGTATTAACCTTGGTTAATGATCCCTATTCCCAATGAAACAAAACAAAAACCTGATCTTGACAGATTCTCCTCCAAAGACTGCTTAGTAGTTCTGTTTACTTTCACAAATTCTTCAGCTATCTATCCTCATCTCAGAACTTTTCTTGAATCCACACTGTTCATATATTTACTCACATCCTTTCTCCAAATGCCTCACCAAAGTCAGTAATCACAATGACAATGTTAAATTAAATGAACAAGCAAGTCTCAGGACCCACATAATTTGTCAAAAATCAATACAACTGACTACTCTTTTTATAGAGTAATTCTTCCCTTATCTTCCAAACAACAATATAAACTTCTCAGACTGTGTTCCTCTTCTTGGATCCCCCTTTGCATCTTCCTGTCTTCATTCCCCTACAGACCGCCTTCAGTTTCCAGTTTAAAAAACAAGAAAAACAAACAAAAATCAGCACCTCCATGCTGATAACTCCAGGTAGTATCTACAACTCTGCTTTCTGCTCACCCCAATTGCCCAATCACAATTTCTGCCTTCTTTTCTTTTTTTTTGGTTGAGTGCAAATGTGGAGCAGAGGCTAGCACATTAATTGACCTTGAGAATGTTTGCATAAATCCTTCCATATATAAATTTGCAAATATTTTGTTTTCTTCAGCTTTTCATTATCTCAACATTATTCTTTGAAGAACTGAATATTAATTTAGTGATGAAATCTGATATACCAATTTATTGTTTTGTAAATTATTCTTTTTGGTGTTATAGGAACTTTCTACTTAATACAAACAGATAATGATTTCTTTCCCATTTTTTTTAGCAGTTTTATGTAATATGAGAGGTACGGAATTAATTTCAGTTTTTCTTTTTCTCTGTTGTCACATCAACGTTTGATAAAAATGTCCTTCTTTCTAGACTGACCAGTTTTTATGCTATTTTAAAACCCTCAGTTTCTAAAGGTAGAGAGGGTTCTATTTCTTGACTTTCTACTTTAAATATCACATAGTCTTGATCACTATCATTGTGTGGTGAGTTTTTCAATTGGTAATGTTAGTCCATATTGGTTGTTCTTTTCTTTAAAAATCACTATGGTACCAGTTTGCACTCCCACCAGCAATGCAGAAGTGTTCCCTTTACCCCACAACCTCTCCAGCATAAGTTGTCATCAGTGTTTTTGATCTTGGCCATTCTTAAAGGTGTAAGATGGAATCACAGAGTTGTTTTGATTTGCATTTCTCTGATGACTAAGGATGTTGAACATTTCCTTAAGTGTCTTTCAGCCATTTTAGATTCCTCTGTTGAGAGTTCTCTGTTTAGGTCTGTACTCCATTTTTCATTGGATTATTTTTTCTTTTGATGATCAATTTCTTGAGTTCTTTGTATATTTTGGAAATCAGACCTCTGTCTGATGTGGGGTTAGTGAAGATCTTTTCCAAGCTGGTACAGCCCCTTGGATGTCAGTGTGGTGATTTCTCAGAAAATTAGGAAACAGCCTTCCTCAAGACCCAGTAATACCACTTTTGGGTATATATCCAAAGGATGCTCAATCGTGCCACATAGACGTGCGCTCAGCTATGTTCATAGCAGCATTGTTTGTCATAGCCAGAACCTAGAAACAACCTAAATGGCCCTCGACCAAAGAATGGATAAGGAAAATGTGGTACATTTCCACAATGGGGTACTGCACAGCAGAAAAGAATAATGACATCTTGAGTTTTGCAGGCAAATGGGTGGAGCCAGAAAACATCATTTTGAGTGAGGTAACCTAGACCCAGAAAGACAATTATCACATGTACTTACTCATAAGTGGTTTTTAAACATAAAACAAAGAAAACCAGCCTACAAATCACAATCCCAGAGAACTTAGACAAAAATGAGGACCCTAAGAGAGACATACATAGATCTAATTTACATGGGAAGTAGAAAGTAGAAAAAGACAAGATCTCCTGAGTAAATTGGGAGCATGGGGACTTTAGGGGAGGGTTGAAGAGGGGAGGGGAGAGGCAGGGAGGGAAGCAGAGAAAAATGTAGAGCTCAAGAAAAATCAATAAAAAAGTTTTATTTTGTATTTAGAAAAAAATCACTATGGTTCTAGAGTTTTTACAGTGATGGATTACAATCATTTTGACAATTTCTAAAACTTTACTGGGATTATGGTAAGTATACAAATTTGTATACCTATTAATTTGAATAGTAGTGACATGTTAATGATAGAGTCTTATGATCTACAATGCATATATCTCTTGACTAATTTTCATCTTTTTAAATTGCTCTTGCCTCATGACTTGAGTATTTATTTATTTTTTGTTCTATGTTCTTGGGTTGTTAGCAATTTCCTTTATCCAGATTGTGTTTTTTGTTTGTTTGCTTTTTGGATGGTAAAATGATCAAGAAAGGAAAGCTTGTCACATCATAGGGGATTTTTGTTGTAAAGGGAATAAGCAAAAAAATAGGTGTACAGAAATGAGGTATGCAAAGAGACTTCTTAAAATCTTTCTTTTATTTTACATCTTTATGTGGATCTCCAGGAACTAGAGTTACAAGTGGTTCTGAGTTGCTATGTGGTTGCTGGGAATCAAATGTGGATCTTCTGCAAGAGTGGTAAGTGAACAGTACATGTGCTTAACCATGAGCCATCTATGTAGTTGTGAATTATGGTGGCTTATGAAGTAGACTCTCCTGATCTTCCTGCTTCAGCTCTCCCCAGTGCTGGAATTACAGGAGTTCACCACCTAGCTTTCAAATTATGTTTTAGCACAATTAGGTATTAAACAAAAACAGAAAAGCAAACAAAACACTTTCATTTAAATTATAATACTAAATTATCTGGACTCAACACAATATACTTAAGGAAAATTAACTTATAAGTTTCCTTCTTTCTGTTAATTTTCTGAGTTTGAAATTTCAGTCCCTATGGGAAAACTCAAGGCCCACATGTAAAGGAATGAAATTAGACCTCTATCTCTGACCTGCAAAAAATCAACTACAAATGATCAAAGACCTCCGTGTGAGAGGTGAAACACTGAAATTGCTAGAAGACATTGGTAGCTGAGAACTGACTCTCAAAGTACCTGGAAAAGTAAGCAAGCTGCCGGGAAGGAAACAGTCAATGATAAATCATAGAGAAAATAGATGTGTAGATAAGTACTTTCTGACTAGGACTCTGGGCCTACAATAGACAAAAAGGACCTCATAAAACTAAACAGCTTCTGTGCAGCAAAGGAAACAATCAAGTAAGGAGGAAGTCTAGAGTGGGAGACAATTTTTGCCAGATATGCATCTGATTACGGATTAATATTCAGAACACACAAAGAACTCAAAATAGAGTCAAGAAAATAAGAAAGCAGGGCATGGTGGCACACACCTTTAATCCCAGCACAGTCAGGCAGATCTTTATGAGTTCAAGGCCAGCCTGGTCTACAAGGTGAGTTCCTGACAACCAGAGCTATATAGTTGAGACCTGTCTCAAAAAAACCCAACCAACCAAACAAACAAAACCCAAAAAGAAAAGAAGCAACCCGATTAAAAAATGGGCTATGGATCTGGACAGAGTTCTTGAAAGAATAAAAATAGCTAAGAAAAATCTTTTAAAGTATTGAACATTCTTAGCAATCAGGGAATTGCAAATTCAAACTACTTTCAGATTTCACCTTATCCCACTCAGAACGGCTAAGATCAAGACAACAGCTGGAAACAAATGCTGGCAAGGACCAATTATTCACTGTTGGTGGAAAAGAAAATTGGTGGAGAATCCCTGGAAATAAGTTTTGAAGATTCTTGAAAAGTTAAAAATAGATCTACGATATGAACAACTATACTACTCCTCCGCAAATGCCTGAAGGACTTGACATTCTACGCCACAGACACTTGTTCGGATATGTTCTCTCTCTCCTTTTCTCCATCCCTCTGTCCTAGCTGCCGCAACTCCCAGTCCTGGTTGGCTCCTACCTATTACGTAGTTAGTACTAGCCTGGAACTCCCTACTGAGCTCACAGAGATCCACCTACTTCTGCTTCCTGAATGCTGAGATTAAAGACGTGTGTCACCACACTTAGTCAAATTTTCTTTCTTATTTGTGGATCCTAGCTCTGCATTCTCATAAGTGAGTAGATAGCCCAGAGTAAACATAGATAGCAGTTGGGGCCGGCGGCGGCGGCGGGTAGCTTTAGCGTGGGAATAGACGGACACAGGTGCAAACAGGGGAAATGAGAAAGACTGGGAAGGGGGAAAAGGTTGGGAATAACAGCAAGGATGTTTGGAAAAGCCATAGGGATATCATATTATTTTATGTTTAGTTAGAATCACACACAAATACACATTAATATATATACGTACATAATACACACATATATTTTTGAAAAGTTTGAGATTATAATTACATTTTCTTCTTCCATTTCCTTTATCTAAACCACCCCATATATCCCTTCTTGATCTCTTTCAAATTTATAGCCTCTTTTTCTTTAATTGTTAAACACATACATGTGTACCTAAAAACAATCTGGTTAGTCTATATTTTACTTGTATATCTGTTTTCAGGGCTAACCATTTGATATTGGATAACCAATTATTATGGGAAAGACTAGTTCTCTCACTTAGCATTCTCTGTTGCCTTTAGTTCTTTGTCTTGGGATAAGGCATGTGAGCTTTTTTCCTTTCACATTATATTGTCTATTGATCGTCAAGTTTAGGCAGCTATACAAACACATGGATATAGATTCTGACATTTCTAGGAGACAAATTTCACAGCAAAAATCTCTGTTCCTATGGCCCTTACAGTCTTTCCACTCCTTCTTTCACAATGATCCATGAACTTTAGGTGCAAGAGTTGTGTTGTAGACATATAACTCTGCATTTTGATCGGTTGTGTTTTTCTATAATGGTCTCCATCTCTTGCAAAGAAGTATCCTTAATGAGGGATGAGAACTACACTCACCCAGCTAGATCCTGGAGAAGGATGGGATATACATATATGTATATATAAAATGAATTTATGTCACGTGGGGTGACAATGCCCTCCCAAAAGACATACACTATCTAACAAAACCCCCAGGCCAGGCATGGGAAATTTCCTTTTGAATTGTTGGTCAGGAGTCCAAGAGACTCCCCAGACAATACTATCATTGCCCTTGGTTGCTGCCTATAAATTGAAGGTAAGATCATTGCTAAAGACACCACATATTTTGGACACAGCAAAGCTTCCAACTTTTAAAAAGAAAAGACAACATTTTTTTCTGCTCCCAAAAGGCAACAAAGGAAGGCTGCTGCAAATGTGGTTCAAGGAGACCAGGCTCCATCCCAAGCAGGCAGTCAAACTTGGCGGTGTTGTCCATGTGGTCTGGCTTTAGAATCATGAAAGATACAAGAGTCAAAAAGAGTTGTGAAATCTTACAGAGTTAAAGAGAGCTGCTGGGGCATTGCATGCAGTTGTGAAAGTGAAGCCCGGGTTGTGCTGGAGACCCCAAGATGTTAGAGATGCCAGAGCGGTAGGATTATCTGCCAAAAAGAGCTGCATGCAGGACGTGAAAACAGCACAGGAGAGAGAGAAGTGTGGTGCAGGCAGTAAAGCTGGGAGGATAGAGCCATTTAAGCCCTTTGACATCAGATATGAAGCTATAGGATTTGGGAGTTTGCCCAACTTCAGCATTGCTTTGGGCCAGTATTTCCTCACTGTGCCCCTACTCCTTTTTGAAATGGTAATATATATTCTGTGTCATCGTATTTTGGAAGCATGTAATTGCTTTTTGATTTTACAGTTAAGAGATTACCTTGAGTCTCAGAAGGTACTTGGACTTTTATCTTAAAGCCATACAAGTGTATGAGGGCATACACTTGTAATCCTAGCACTCAGGAAACTGAGGCATTAAGATCATGAGTTAAAGGTCAGTCTGTACTACTTAATGAGACCTTACCTTAAGAAATAATTTAATTTGAATTATAATAAATGTGTCTATCAGATTAGAAGGAGCTTCAAGCCTTTGAAAAGAAAAATTATCTTCTACAAGTTGAAATCAACTGCCTCAGAATAAACTTTAAAGGACAGCGCTAAATGTTAAATAAAAGGCAAGTGTATATCCTTTTTCATTTATGAAATGAAACCTGGACACAAACACTCATAGAAACTTTAGCTGTGATATACCAAAGCTAGAAACACCAAACATCCTGCATTGCAGTTAAACTATGGTGGATCCATAACAAGGAATGAATGATGTTACTCGAGAATAGAAAGCAAGAAATTATAGGCACATACAGTAACTTAGAAATCTCAAGGAGATTATCCCTAGTGGAAAAATGCTATTCTAAAGGCTATATACTATATGATTCCATTTATGTAACATGAGAAACACTGTAATAATGAGACAGGAAACAGATGCTGGGGATTAGTGATGAAGAGCTACAGAAGAGCACTGTTTCAGAATATTTGTTTACACCGTAAATAAGTGTCTCTACATAAGACGCCTTCTGATTGGCTTAGTAAAGAGCTAAATGGCCAATAGCTAGGCAGGAAAGAATAGGCAGGACTTCGGAGCAAAGAGAGAAAAACTGGGAGGAGGAATCTAGGTGCAAGATTTTTCCAGAGACTTGGAGCAGGTCAGATGTGCCATACTAAGAAGAGTTAACCAAGCCAAGTTAAAAAAAAAAATAGAGTTAATTAAGTTATAAGAGCTAGTAGGAAAAAAGCCTAAGCTGAGGTCAAGCTTTCATAATTAATAATAAGTCTCCAAGTCATTATTTGTGGGCTGGTGACCCAAAGATAGTCCGAGAAGAAAGCTTGCTACAGAGCACAAGGGCATAGTTCTTACAATAACCGAGAAACTCTGTGTCATGTGTCATAGTAGTTATTACTTAGCAAGACAAAGAAAAAATATCCTGTTATATTCCCTAGTAAGTTCTCATAAAGAACTGGGACTTGGGGATGGAAAGATGGAAAGATGTTTGTCCTGTTCTTTCTCTTAAAAAAAAAACAACAAAAAATCATATCCTAAAAACATATGTGAAGCTATAAAGAGACCAAATAATATAATGCACATATATAATACATCTGATGATATGATTTAATCTAATATTAAAATGTAAAGTATCCACAGGAATGGACAGAACACTAGCCAAACAGTGCTCTAGAGACATCTTTTCTTAAAATTGTGCTTCTGAAAAATTTAGATGGGTAACATTTGAAAACATTTGGTATTCTTTAGGGCAAAAGTATATATGGTTAATCACATTAAATGGCATGCTTAATTTTTATGTGCATGTGTGTGTGCTTCTGTGAGTTTATGTGTATGATGTGTGTGAAGGAGCCTGTCAAGGCCAGAATGAGTGTCAGACCACCTGGGACTCAAGTTAGAAAGGTTGTGAGCCATCGTGTAGGTGCTGAGAACTGAACCCGGGTCCTTAGCAAGGGTCACATGTATTCATAGCTGCTGAACATTCTTTCCAGCCTCTGACATAAGAACTTTATCCAAACCAGCTGTGCTGGCACATACCTGTAATCCTAACACCTGGGTAATTGGGAGGTAGAGGCAGGATGATCAAGAGTTCAAAGATCATCTATGGCTAAACAGATACAGTGGCTATACAGTGAGTTTGAAGTCAGCCTCACCTATATAAGACCACAGCAAATCAACAAAGCAAAACAGAAAGAAGTGAAAAAAGCTAATTCTCCAAACATTCTATTTCTATACAGATGCCTCAGATAAGATAGAATATTTTCAAAATAAGACTGATATTGCATGCATAGATGAGTGGACTATGGTCACAAACTATAAAACCAGTGCTACTAACTACAGATAAATGCTGTATGTAACATATATAATTTTGAAGAATTGAAAGCCAAAAAGCTGATGAACACCTTATATTAGGCAATATTTCAAAACTGTTCCTACTGTTCAATACCCTGCAAATTGACCTTTGTAGAAAGGAATGCTATATATAACAAACTTACCAGGCTACCTAACTAAAGGCAATACAAAACCTATATCCTGAGGTATACACGAGGAGAAAGAATCTTATCTACAGTGAGTTATGTATTTTGATAGTTACTTAGATAACTTTTCTTTCATTTACTGTTTACAATAGCTCAACAAGTTAGTTTCACCTTCATTTTAAATGTGTAAAACCAATTTAGAACTAAAACTCAACACTAAAATCAGAAAAGCAACTGAAACAGCTTTTACAATAAAGAAGACAATCTCACATTTAATATTTGTCATACAAACTAAAACTACACTGAGAGAGCAAAGTTATAAATCTTGCCCACCATGTAAGTGGCAAACAGCTCTTGTTGAGAATGACAAATAGGTACTCTCACTACTAGTTAGAAAGCAAAATGGAGCTGAATTTAGCAATATTGAACAAATTATACATGTAAGCTAGGCAGGCACAGAAGATCATGCTTGTATCACTGCTACAGGAGGAGCAGACAGACAGGTCGTGTTGTGTGAGCACATCTTGGGTAGCATATTTTCACTGCCTCCCCCTTTCCCTCCTTGGGTTTTGTTTTGTTAATTTTTTTTTTTTTGAAGATAGTGTTAGTATGTAGCCTCAGTCTCTAGAATGTTGGGATTACAGGTGTGTGGTACCATATCCAACTTAGGTAAACATGCATAAGAAGCTGAAAAAGGCACTATGAAATATTATAAAAAAAAATCTCTCTTACACACACACACCCACCCACCCCCTAAAGAGCCCTCTAAGCAATGTGGAATAATTTCTAGAATATATTAAGCAAAAAAAGCAACATATTACAAAGTATACAGAGTGTGTTTTTCTTCCATGAAGGTGGATTAAGAATATAGATAGGTAATTGCTTGATTAAAAAAAAAAAACCTGAAACCAATAAGATAGGTATCTGTAAGTAACTCAGGAAAGAAGTTAATGAGACTCAAAGTGTAGCCTTTAAAAAAAACAAAAACAAAACCTCTGACATTTTGAACTATGCATGTTAAACATATTCCAAAATCACTATTAATAGATAAAAAGCAAATTCTACAACCAAACACAAACAGCAACAATTGATGTATTATCAATTACTACCATGAAGAAAAAATTAATTCCAGGACCTTTGAAAGAAGTAGTACTCTGACTATAATTTTTTTGGGTTCAGTGAGTTGAAATGTAGACTCTTTCCTTCTGTGTGGTCCAAAGGGAGTGGTACTATTAGGTTCAGTGAGTTGAAATGTAGACTCTTTTCCTGTGTGGTCCAAGGGAGTGGCACTATTAGGAAGTGTGGCTTTTTAGGAGTAGGTATGGCCTTGCTAGAGGAGGTGTAGAGGTGATCAGTGAGGTCTCATATATGCCCAAACCATGCCCAGTGTTTTAGACTACTTCCTGCTGCCTGTGGGTCAAGATGCAAGAACTCTCAACTCCTTCAGCACCTGACTGCATTCTGCCTTGCTTCCTGCCATGAAAATAATGGACTAAATCTCTGAACTGTAAGTTAGCCACCACAATAAAATGTTTTTCTTTCTAAGAGTTGCCATGCTCATGATATCTCTTCACAGCAATAGAAACCCTAACTAAGACACTTCCCAAACAACTGTACTGGGAATATATAAACATGAATTTATTATAAGGAAGGATAGATACCTGCTAAGAACATTTTGGGTACAGGCTAGAGCCTATATCTAGAGGTCAAGGTCAACCTGACCTATACAGGACTATAAGAAAATGAGAAGAGCCATACACTTACGAACTACTTTAGAAAACATCACTATTACTTCAGGTATAATGGGTAAAGTGAGAATTTCTAAGTAACTTTGAAATAAGTAAAGGTTCTGATACTACACTTAGGTGGATGTAAATTTCACTGGATACCAACATAAATAGCTACCTATTAAGGCAAACTCCCAGAACTGACAACACCATAGATTCAGAGATACAAAATAGCCATCATTATCAAGGAATAAGTAAAATCTCTGTGATTGTTTAGAGAAAATATTTTTGAAAAATTAGCTCTCATTCTAGATAATCTACTTAAACTTCCATTAAAGGAACTATTTCCCCCAATAAATTCAAATATGAAGATAGTTGTGATAAATTAGGATGAGAACCTCTAAATAAACCCAAAGTTAAAAAAAAATCTACATAGGAACTTGATACCCTAAAAGAATATTTAACACAAAAGATGACAGTGAAGAAAAATGGAAAGAGCAAATATAATAAAGTATCAATGATTATACTAAATAGAAATAGAATAAATATACTATCCATAAAGCAGAGATACTGCCACATGAAACAAGACATGCACACACTTCTACAAAAGACACATCTTACATTCAAAGATACAAATAAGTTAAAAGTTACGCCATACATACAGTAACAATATGAAAGCTGGAGTGGATATATTAATAGCATACAAAATGGACTTTTAAGAATTTAAAGACAAAGAGGGTATTTTATAATAATAAAAGAATCAATACATCAGGAAGGCAACATTCATAAATAGATGAAAAATAAAACTACGAAAAACACAAGCAAAAACAAAATGATAAACCTAAATGATGAAAAAAATGAAATAGAATCAACACAGATATAAATGAGTTCAGCAGCACTATCAACCCACTTGACTTAACTTAAATAAATCTCAAAACATTTATAACTGAGACATTTTTAAAAAGACAAAGAATGAACTCAAAATTCATTTTTAAAAAAGAAAAACAAGGAAATCTAGGAAAACCCACCAGTCAAAGAAGAAATTACAATGGACATTAAATATTTTGAACTGAGTAAAAATACAACACAGACTTCATGGGATGCTAAGGCAATGTTTATACAGAAATTCATAGCTTTAAATGCCTAAATAGACGATGCATCTCGTGAAATGTTCAAGACCAGACTTATTCAGATTTGAGGTGTTTCTAGATTTTAGTAAATTTGCATAGACTTTACTAGTTGAGCGTCCCAAATTCAAAAATTCAAAATGCAACCTATTTAAGAGTTTCAGATTTTGTGACATTTCAAATTAAGGACAGTTAATGTGACTTCTGTTTGTTGGTTTTTCTTTTTGGTGTTGAGGATCCAGCTCATGGCCTGGCACATGTTGGGCAATCACCCTACCATTGGGCTACATCCTCACTCACCAACATGTTTTAGAAAAGTCACAAATCATAATTATCTAAAGCTTCTAAACTCTAAGAAACTAGTAAAAGAGTAAATTAAGTCTAAAGCAGAGAAGAAAAGAGATAGTTAAAGTAAACTAAGTGGAACTAAGCACTGCTGTTGAGAATAATGCTGAATTTTGAGGAAAAATTTACAGAGCGATGTAAAATTCTAAGACAGGAAACCATGTAATTATTGATGTACAATACGTGAACTTTCTGTTATGTAAATTACGCATCAATAAATTGCAAAAGAAACACCCTTTTATCTAGAGAGTAATCCATCTTAGTTTTAAACACCTTTCCTTGACTGGTAAGATGCTTTAGTGGATAAAGGCACACAAACATATATAATTTAAATTCTGCTATTTCTTATTATCTTGTGTTTCTAGGCTCTTTAAATCTGAAATAATCTTTAACATCTTGAACCAGTTTCTGATATAATAGTTTTCTAACAAAAGTTTGTATTGTTTGTTTAGGGTAAAAAACCTTAAGCAGAAGAAAAAAAGATATTTTCACAATACTAAAATCTGGTCCCACTCCATCCCTTTTGGAAGTCAGGGTCTCCCTATATATCCTTTGTATCCTTTGAGACCAGACTAGCCTCAAACTCCCAGAGATCTGACCTGCTAGTCTCTGCCTCCTGAGCGAGAGGACTGAAGGCATGAGCCACTGATCCCAGGAAAAATCTGCTTTTTAATATGAGAGGGAGTAGATTATGATACTTCCCAGAAAGTGACACGTTTTCTTCATGAGTAAAATAAAACACATGATACAGTTGTTGATTAGTATGAAACCAGGGAATCAGTTTGTATTATATGTATCATTAGAACTCAATAAGTCTATAATAACTTCATTAGAAGTTTTATCTAGCTTAGATATTTATCTGGGTTTGGATTTATCTATTAACCAATATGAAGTGCACTGCAAGGTAAAGTAAAATCCTGCTTCCTTCCTGAATTTAGCTTTTGCTCTCCAAGTCCTTCTGGATGTTAAAATCTTGGGCCTGCTCTCTAACAACACATAGCCATGTAGTGTTGGTGTTTCTCAGCATATGAGATCTACAGAACTTAGGAACTACAAGCTTCTGAAGTTAATATTTTACAACTGTTTGTCTCTGCTCTCCAGTTGGGGTGGTACTGTTCTTTCAGAGAATCGTCTTTTTCACAATTTAGGAAAATAAGTTAGCCTATATTTTTAAAATGTATTTTGCTACCATTACTTGTATGTGTGTGTGTCTGTTACTCTCATGTATGTGCACCACGCAACGCATTTCGAAGCCAGAGAATCACTTTGTAGAGTAGGCTCTTGCCTTTCCCCTTTCTGTGGGTTTCCAGGGTAAAACTTGGGATGGCAGGCTTATGTAGAAAGTGCTTTACCAGCTAAGCCGTCTTGCTGGTCCCCAAGTACCTTAGTTTTAAAAAAATAATGTGAGAGGCTTGAAAATTAAGAGCCCTAGCTGTCCTTGCAGAGGACCCAATTCAGTTGTCAGCAGAAAACTGATGGACAGTAAACTTCAGTTATTGGCATGCAAGTGGTATGCATATACACATTCAGGCATACATATATAATTTAAAAAATCTTTAAAATGTGAGAAACTTAAGTTAAATAGAAGGAAATCTAATTTTGCTCTTGAAGAAATTTTAAAAGTTCACCTTTCTGATGAATTTGAAAACATGAAATAGAAAAAAGAGATGCTGGAGAAACCAGGGACTGGTTGAGGCTGGCACATAGAGGAAGACTAGAAACTGCAAACGACTTAGTAGCTGTAGTAACACTTGGAGCCACACCTCATGAAAGGAAGGGAGGGAAAGTCAGCACTCACTGAGAAAGATTTTCAAGCCAAAACCATTTTCCGACTGCTTCTCCCTAGATGGCTTAACCACTTGCCAGAACAATATAATTTCTGCCTGTGCAACAGGAAACAGCATTGCTAACAAAAGAATGTTAGTCATTTCAGATAATTTTTATTTGGACTATTACCATATCTGTAGTTATTTACCATACATCTCCATACAGATCTTCATAGGCAACTTCAATCCTAACAGTAGTCTCTAAATTGATTAGGTCTCTTGCTCTATTGCAGTATTAAAACCACTGTACTCTTCAGAAACGCTAGTATTTAGGCAATCCCATGCTTCCTCTGTATCTAAGATATGTAATTATTTATAAAAAGTCTGTGTTTCACATTAGAATATATATATGACTTAATAATAAACATTTAATTCCTTATTTTAATATATTCATTGCCTACTACAATGCCATTTAGTTTTAAACTATAAAGAAATGTCACACTAAATTGTTGACCATCAAAGTTCTTTCCACACATATATGTATTCTACGAAACAAACTGGTTTTTGAGAAAGTCACTTTCTAATTTCCCGCCAAAAGAGAGGACTAGAGAGACAGCACACTCTGCAAAGTACTTGCTGTGCAAGCATGAAGACCTAGGTTCAAATCCCCAGCACCCACGTAAGACAGAAAAAGGCAAGTGTGGTGGCACATGCCTGTAATCCTAGCCAGGGTCAGACAGACAAGAGGATCCCCAGAACTCACAGGCCAGCTCATCTTGCTGAATTAATGAGCTCCACGGATCCTGTCTTACAAAATGATACAGGGAAATAAAAGGATAAGAGAGAGAAACCCAAAACTAACCTCTGGTCTCCACATACATATGCACATGATCATGTACACATATATGAAACACACAAAAACACACTTAGCAGTATTATCTGATCAAAAACTATTTTTCTTGAGTTATCTACATTTAAAGTTTATAATGCTTGACGTATAAATCCGCATACTTAAGTACACATATGCTAATATTAAGGAAAAGGTTGCTAACTAAGGACCCACTGTGATGATGAAATCACTCTAAACAAGCAAAAATAAGAATGGGTATAAAACAAGAAGCCCCTGTCTTCAAATCTACATAGAAGGTGACTGCTTCTTAGCCACTATCCTCTCTCATTTGATCTTTTCATGTAGGTACTGCACTCTGATTGTGTCTAATGCAGCTCCTTGGTTGATCTTTTCTATCCTTGGTACTCGTAGGTAGTTTTACACAGTAGTCAGCAATTTTATTAAAATATACTGTTGCTTTTCTCTGTTCAAAAACCCCTCAAGTACTTTCTTTTTCATTCAGAAAAAGGCACAATCTTTAATAACTATAAGCTTGCATATGAATTTTGACATTTTTAACTAAAAATATACCTTGATATTTTCCCCCTCAGTAAAATACAAGTCTTTATTAAATCATAGGAATATTATTTGTAATATACAAAAGTTATACAACTTGATGAGAAGAGACATAATATAACTCAAAAATTAAAAATAGAAAGATTCTTGTCTTTCCTTGAATCTCATCTCTACAAATTCTTTTGGTTTATTTTAAAGTGATTTTTTTTTTTAAAGTTGCATGAGTGAGAGTGTAGGTGCTCCAGGAAAGCCCTCCCCTGTCCACCAAGGCAAGCTCATCTTCCGCTTCCAGCCAGTCCTTTCCATCTCTCTGTCTCTGTCTCTCAGAGGCAGCTTTTGTCTATCCCTTCTCCCTCCTTCTCCCCTTCCCCCCGTTTCTCTCTCTCTCTCTCTCTCTCTCTCTCTCTCTCTCTCCTGCTCTTCCCTCCTTCTCCCCTTCCCTTCCATAACCCACTAAATAAATATTCAACTTCACTCTGTGTGCCTATCCCTAGGTCTCTTACCTGCCACACAGCTTTCTGCCTGGGACCGGCCTGCCGTGGTCTCAGGACCCCCTGCCTGCTGGTTGCTGCTGCTCTGGGAACTGTAGTGTGGTCTCATGGCCCACTACCGTCACTCTGGGACTTGCAGCTTTTTACTTAAATCATTACACTGGATCCGCTGGAGCTTTAGTTATAGGTGGCTGGTTATAAGCTACCAAACATGGGTGCTAGGATCTGAACTCGGGTCCTCTTTGCTCTTAAGCACTGAGATAATCTCTTTAGGTCCCCATACCTATAAATTTGTAAGCTCAGGGTAGGAGATGAGAGTATTACAGTATTAACCAAGAAGCAGGTTATTAAAGGGAAACTTTATATATTTAGAAGAAAAGGGATTCATAGTTTTAATGATAACAAAACCAACTTCATCTTTCAAATCAAACCAATAAATGCTTTGGTTGAGCTCCAGGAGAAAATTAACTCCAGTTATAGCTGTTCTGATTCTAACAAGTAAGTGCTTAAATTTGTCAGCAGCAGAGAAAAACATGAAATCATTTGTACTCTTTATAACCAATTCAATTTTCACTTGGATTTACACAATCTAAAATTGGTGTGATTCATGGTGGCGGATTAAAAACAGCTACACGTTTTTGGCAGGGAGGGGAAGAGGTTTCAAGACAGGGTTTCTCTGTAGCTTTGGAGACTGTCCTGGAACTCACTTTGTAGACCAGGCTGGCCTCGAACTCATGGAGATCAGTCTCTGCCTCCCGAGTGCTGGGATAAAAGACACGTGCCACCACCACCCAGCTCAGTTATACATTTTTTGCTAGTCCTTATTGAAATCTAATTTCCCTTTTTAATCTGGGTTGACCTTTGTGATTTGCATGATAAATAAAATATGGCACAAACAGCTTCTGGAATTCCAAAGGCTGGGTCCTAAGAAATGTTAGATGACCATGAAACAGCCACAGAGCTAATTATGTTCAAAGGTGTAGCAGCTGAGATACCCAGACTTCTGCATATCTCCATCAGGGTTTATCTGTCTGAAGCTAACTTGGACTCACTCAGCCAGCCAACAACTTCAAGCAATCACCATTAAAAGCATATCACCAAAGCTAAGAACCAACTCAATTCCTGATCAACAGAATTATGAGACATAAGAAAATGGTTACTATTTTAAGTCACCCTAAGTTCTCGGGTTAGTTTGTTACATAGCAACAGACATCGACAGCACACAGTTTTTGAAGATACAGTTAACAAGTGTTAAGTGTTAAGGGGTATATGAAGTGAGTTTAAAAATTAAGTCAGGAAATAGAGCTGTTTTTAATATTTGCTGTGTGTCTGGGATTGGGGAAACAACTGAGTCATTAATAAATTAGACATTGGTATGGGTAGAAGAAAATATTCATAATCTTGCTAGCAGCATCAGCAGAGCAGGAGATTAAAATCTATCTATGATATAGAAATGTGGAACATGAAATTCTGTTTGAACAGAAGAAAAAGAGAAAAATGAAAATGTTACAAATAAGAAAAATAAACAGACAAGGATACAACAGATGTGTATACTTTCTCTTAATTCAGACTCAAGAAGTAATCATTCTACACTGAAAAGCAAAAACATAAGCTTTAAAATTATAATTTAGTCACTGATAGTTGAACAACTTTAAGCTATTCATTTCTTTGATGATGTCTTCAAATATAAAGTGAGGACAATAGTATTGAGCACATATATTTTTAAATATTAGGCCATTAAACATTGAAATTAGTAAGAGAAAGATTCTAAATAAATATAACAGTTGTGAGATAAATGTGATATGAAAGAAAAAGCTGTTTAAAATTAATACAACTACAACTAATAAGCAGCATCTCTTCAGTAATTCTATATGGCAGACATTCCACCTCCACACATTTATGAGATGCCTCAGTAAGTAGGCAAACTAATTGTTTAACAGCACTGTAAAATGTGGGGGATATAAGCATACAGAAAATTCATGTACGAGAAGAAAAGAATTTTCTATTATTGTTGATAGGAACACCTCTGATGTTACCTCTTTTACACTCGTAATTTTCATGGCATTCATGCAAAAACATATATTCATTTAGAAAAAAAAACTTACTGAGTACCTACTAAGTGCTAGACATTGTGAACTTAATTATACCCAAGACAATATGGTTTCCCTGACCTTCTCAACTTGCAAGCTGTTGCAGGATGGAAGTCTTTTCAAAAAGGTTAAGTAATTTCCTCAAAGTCATACAGCTAAGAGGAGACATTCAAACTCAAATGTTACTCTAGACCTACATTCTTTACTACTCTCAGTGCTTCAAAACAATATTTAAAAATAAAAATTTCATAATTCCTGAGCGCTAAAAAACGGAATGTAAAGTGGTTGTTTCCCCGAATTATTAGCAATACTTACACAGTTCTCTACTACCTGGCCTAGTTTAATTCATCACTTGGCAATCATTACCAGGCAACAATAAGTGTTGAGAGTGATGAGAGCATACATAAGCAATCACTAACAACAAAAAAAAAATCTAAAGATGGAACAAAAGTGGATATTTGTACAAAGCAAAATATATGAGTGGGCAAATTATAATAGTGCCACCTACAGTACAATTCAGAAAAGTACTTTGAAACTTGTAAACAATTCTTAACCACCTTTATTAGGAATTATTTCAGAATAAAAATTAATCACCAGTAAAACATTCAAACTGGATCTGTCCTACCCCATCGTAAGGCTAAAGCTTTCCAGGACTTGATTTGCAGTACATGTACAACAATATATATGGACTTCCTACAAAAGTGCACCTAGTCTGGCAGGGTTAAGTGGGTCTTACAATTTATTAACACATAATACCTTTAAGAAACTTATTCAAGTCTATCAGTTAATGTTTAAGAATACTGACCCTACACAGAAAGACAAATAAATAAAAACTGACTTTTAAGGCCACTGAGGTAGTTCAGTAGGTAAAGATGCCTGTGGTGCAAGCCTGGCAACCTGGAAGGTGGAAGGAGAGAATCAAGTCCACAAAACTGTCTCTAACATCCACATGTGCATTGTGGCAAGCACATTATACCCAATCCTCCCGCCCCCCATAATTAAAAAAATTAACTTCAACGGCTGCAAAAAAAGCTCTTCTGTTTGTAGAATTTTAGGAGTATTTATCAGAACACCCTAAAATACAAAGCAATGTAAGTAAATTTCGTCTATTTTCAGGTTACAGAGGAAAATGACGGAAAAAGTAAGAAGCTGGGCAATTTTCATTAAAAAAAGTCTTGATAAAAATTGTTAACAATATACAACATTTAAAGATTATTCTAGTTACTAGAAATAATGATCAATAGATGTGTGCAAGTTAGTCATGAGAATTTTAAAAAGTAAAAACCTTGTTTCATAAAGATAAAATCACTATCTGCAGAAGTGAGTTTTAAAATTGGTTACAAAAAATCTTATACTTAAAATGTACTTCTCTTTAACTTTGTCTATAGATATTGTCGGAAAGTACCTAGAGGACTTAAAGATGGGTGAAAATAGTAATTCAAATCTTCTACAAATGTACTGTCTCATTATTAGTCATAGTTTAAAATGCCCATTACCAAAGGCAAGATAAAGAAAGGTAATCAATTTTACAGGGGTTTGTATTTGGTATTTACTGGTATCAACAAAATTGCTACAGCACATTAAATCTTAATATAATAACTCTATTTGTTAAATAAGGTGATACATGAATAAAATGAGTGAACCTCAAACAGTTATTTGCCTAATGCCAAAAAATGATAAAGCTGAAAAGCTAAAACCTAAGTGTTGCAGTAATGCTAACTACTGGTCACAAGGGCAGTGACACCACAGAAGGTAGTCATCTACTGTGGCTGATGTTTGTATAATAGATTAGAAGTACAATACTTGATAATGACCAAACAAAACAATCTGTTTTGTTTTATACACAGCTCTTATGGATCAAATATTACTTTTAGGAATATATTACTAAATTGGTTTATTTCTGATAAATCTTACCTACACTATGAATAGCAAGTTTTGTTTTTTTTTATAACAGGTGACAAGGGTAAAGAAATCAATAAAAATTCAAATTTAAAAGTGAGTCAAAAATTCAAGGCTGGGGGATGGTTCAGTTGATAAAGTGCCTGCCACACATGAGGGCCTGGGTCCTAATCCCCAATACAACAGTTAAAAGTCAAACAAGGTTGTATATACACCTGTAGCCCTAGATATGAGGAAGCAGAGACAGGATTCTTGTAGCTTGAGGGTCCACGAAAAACTCAAGAAAACAACAAAACCATCAAACAAAACTACCACCACCAACAATAACAAAACGAAGGGATCTCAAAAGGAGTAGGAAGAAAATTATAGAAGGAAGAACTTGACACTGACTTCAGGTCTCCACACGTACATGCACACATGCATCTCTCTTTCTCTCTCCCCTCTCTCTCTCTCTCTTTCTCTCTCTCTCTCTCTCTCTCTCTCTCTCTCTCTCTCACACACACACACACACACACACACACACACGAGTTTAAAATCCAAGCACATTATAGAAAAAGATTAATGGGAAGCAATAGAAATATGGGCAGCAATAGAAACTGGCAATATTTTAAGGACATATTAAGAAAAATTTTCTTGAAAAATAAATGACTAGCCACTTGTTTTACTTTATTAAAGAATTATTACTTATCAAATTAAAACTGAAATTTTAAAGTACTAATCAATTCTACGTTATCCATATTCACTTTGTAAAGGAAGCATTTTCATTTCATTAAATAGCTTTATGAACTACAGAATCTGACATTTATGATACACTATCTTCATTTACGTAAAGATTCTGGCTACTTTTTAAAAGAGTTACAAAACTGAGAAAGCAGTGACAATACAGACTTAGTTCAGTAATCAAGTCTTGATTCCTACTCAGCAAGAATATCATTTAAATCTTCTATTTTCTTTAAACAAGTTTCGGAAAAGCTGTATCTTTCTAACTAAGCAGAAATTTAGTAAATTTAGAGTACCTCTGCCTGAAAAACAAATGAAACTCTTAAATGAACTTGTAAAAAGAGGATTTGTGCCAAACTACTTTTATTAGGAACTTCGAATCCAGATAAAGTAAATTTGAAGAAACAACACACCCCTTTAATTCCAGCACTCAGCAGGCGCAGGCAGTGGCAGGAGGATCGCTTGTGAGTTTGAGGCTAGCTGGGGTTTGCACAGTGAAACCCTATCTCAAAAAAAAAAAAAAAAGAAAAAGAAAAAGAAAGTGATAGTTACCAAACAAAATGACAACAGCTAAGTATAGTTGTTTTAAACATATTTTTCTGGTAGAAATAAGGATAAAGAATTGTATACCATAGATTTTTTTTATTCTGTACTTAATAAATAATAAAATCAAATTTCCCACAAATTCAATGTAGGTATAAGTTTTTAAGATCACAAATAAAAATGGGTTGTGGGAAAAGTCAATACCCATGTGGTAAACTGTACCATAACATAAAACTTTTGTGATAAAACTTTATTATAGTTAAAAATCTTATAGTAGCAATGACTACTACTGACAGATTTAAAGAATGTATGCAACTTCTTGAAATGAGTTATAAGAGATGATAGAGATATTTATTGTCATCAAATAGTCATGTGTAATTCCCAATATGACTTAGAATCCTACCAGTACAGGCATGTAACATATTTTGATTGATGGGTTGTGGGTGGAAGTGATCTGTCATTCTGAGGCTAAAATATTTAAAAGTTAAAGGCAGACCCATATGAACTGTTTATTTCCCTGTGCATCCTAATGTTCCAGATGCCCAGTTGGACAAATTGTCAGAAACTCCATCAGTGTGGCTTTTTGAGATACTAAGTGAAGCTCATCTATTCCTCAGCCAACTGATGAATAAATAATTTTTGTCCACTGACATTGTAGGGTTAACTTAGAGTAGTCTGACTAAAACATGGTTTATCAATACTAGATAACAATAATTCTGGCCCATATACTTAGTAGGTTTATCTGAAGAGACAAGACCCCCACGATATGACACTGCTTTTACAATGAATGTTGCATGGTCTGACCGTCTGTAGTCAATTCAGAAGAGTCCAACATACAGTGAATAGAATCCTATTTACTTTCTAATACTCAACTATATTTATTAAGAACATTCGGCTGGATGCAACGCCAGGTGCCTGTAGTTCCAGCTCTTGGAAAGCTGACATAGCAGAGTCAGAATCAGCACAGGTTCAGCCTGGCCTGGACAATACAGATATATACCCTCGAGTGATTATATCACGGCACTCTATCCTAAGAAAGTGGTCATTCTCTCCTATGTAACAATAAATGATCACACTTACAGCACAAATAATAAAGACCCAGCGACAGATATTGGGGTTCAATCTGAAGATCAGAAAGGCAAGGCAGCCCAGCCACTAGAGAGCTCTTACCTCTAAGAAATCCTCAGACTGAAAGAGAACAAGTTCCTGTCTCATCCCGTCATATATTCCTCTCTAGAGCTGGGATTAAAGGCGTGTGACTCCTTAGTGCTGAGATTAAAGGCAAACCGCCACCACCTAGATGTTTCTGCATTGTGATTGTGTGTAGCCCAAGTGTGGGTGGCCTTGAACTCAGAGATCCATTTGCCTCTGTCTCCCAAATCCTGGGATTAAAGGTTTGTAACATCATTGCCTGGCCTCTAGTGGCTTAGTTTTACCTAATGATCTTGAGGCAAGTTTTATTTATAAAACATAAATAAAATATCACTATACACACTAAATTTAACTAACATTTTTTACAATATACGGCTCACATTCAAATTTTCCCATCTGTCCCAATATTGTAGTCTAGAAGGATAACTCAAGATCAACCAATCAAGGATCCAGTGGCATTTATTTGTTATGTATCTTTTAGTGTCCTTGAATCTGGAATACTTTTTCTGCCCTTATCTTTAATCTTTCAAGATGCTGACATTGGTGAAACATTAGTATCATTTAGTTTATGGTGTTCATCAATTTTACACTACTTTGATTTTTTTCCTTCTCATGACTTAGGTTGAAAGAAAATGTATGTAGATAATTAGAAGGAAAAAAACTGTATGTAAATCATCTTCTGGGCCAGTGGGGACAAAAGACGGGGAGGAGGGGAAGGTGGGAGACTGGCAGATTGAGTTAAAACTACTTTTCATGCTCTCTTATCTCAATTACTAGCTACTCCTACTTTGAATCCACATATCAGACATCTTTGAATTGTTTTACACACAATTCAAGCTCATTATGTTCAAAACCCACTTCAGCCACAGTCATTACTGCTGATTCTCTTACTCAAATGTCAACACTTCATCTAGTTTGCAAAACACAGTCAAGAAACTTGTCTCTGCTTCACCCCACCATGAAGTAAGATACTAAGAAGTCTGTTAATTTTTTTTTTTTTGTTTTGTTTTGTTTTTCGAGACAGGGTTTCTCTGTAGCTTTGGAGCCTGTCCTGGAACTAGCTCTTGTAGACCAGGCTGGTCTCGAACTCACAGAGATCTGCCTGCCTCTGCCTCCCGAGTGCTGGGATTAAAGGCATGCGCCACCACTGCCCGGCTGTCTGTTAATTTTTTACCTGTTTCTTAAAGATATTCTCTTCTATCCTACTATACTGTCTTTGTTCTAGGAACTTAGAATTTCTTCTTTTTCAATTGCCTAGCTGGGTTCCTGACTTTTAGTTTTATCATCTATAGCTAGTTTCTTCACCATGTAACTTATCTAAAAATAAGTTTGATCAAATGATTTCCTCTTAAAATACCTCAATGGTTCCCCTTCAAGCACAGGATGAAGTCAAACTGCATTTCCTATCTACATTTCCACTAACTAGCTGACAAGTGTTAATGCTATCTTCAGTACAGTTTTCCTAACTTCAGTCACCTTTATGGCTTCTGTTTATTTTTGGTCGGGAAAAAATATTTCATGGGGAGAATAACTACATTTGAAGTTCACTAACTTTTTCCCGTGTAAATTTCAAAATAATTTGATCAGAAAATATTTAATGAGCCTCTACACTATGTAGAAGGTATTGTATTATTATCATGAAAGACACAAAATAAGTTATGTACCCTACAAAAGCCTAGGAAGGATTTCCAGTGTAGAATATAAGCTTTATTTTAAAAAAAAAGTCACATGTAATTTCATAACAAGGTAGAAAAGTACAAGAGTAATAAAAAGATCTAGGTAAGGTCAGAGGAAAGAAAAGTTATTTACAAATGTGAAAGGTTAAAAGGACACCAGACAAAATTTCTAAAGGGGTCTTTATAAATTCACTCTACAAGAGTAGATAGATAAAACTGCCCCCAGAAGCCATATGTTATTAACAAAATCCCAAGTCCAGGGCAAGGATACCTCTTCATTAGCTGTTATGGTCAATGAGGACTCAGAGGACCTAAAAACAACACAAGCATTGCCAAACTAGATGGTAACATTCTTTTGCTAAAGACGCCATATACTTTGAGTATAGAATATAGAAAAATCAAGTTGGAATTGAGCTAGAAGCTTCTTCCTTGCTGGCTAGCTTTTGGTGTAAGGCCACTGTGAGAGAAAATTATCAATAGTTTTACCCAGTAGTAGTCTGTGTATGATAATAGTGATCTTCCAGGAAAATGTGCCCACTAATACAATAGTGTCAGGCCCTTGAAGGTTATCAACTGCTTTCAGATTGTATTTGAGGCCATATTACAAGAAGGAATTCATGTCTGGGGAGATCATAAGCCCTAGGAGGTACTTACTACTGTAGTTTTGCTAATCAGACACATGGTCAAATGCCATCTAAATATTTACATCAGTGCTGCTTTCAGCCCTGGTCAGAGAAGATTCTTTTTGCTGTGAGTAGTGGTTAATTCGGAGACAAACAACTAGCTAAAGTTCTGAGACGAAGTGACTGTGAAATGTTCAGCCCTAAATGGTACATCTATATCAGTATTCCCTACTCCCAACTCCTCAAGGCTCAGGGAATGTTGAAAAAAAAATAGAAAGAATGTAAGAGCCGAGGATGGGGAGAAATGTTGTGAAACACTGTCTTCTGAACATGACATAGCTATTGCATTCATGAACTCACGGAAGCTGCAGTTTCCTGCACAAGATGGAGCCATCCACACTCGAGTACAGCTTGGCGAGGGGCTCATGAGGCTCCACTCCTCTCTGAAGAACTACTGGCAGTTGATGGCTGCTGGAGGAAAATCATCTTTCTTCAGTTAGACAGCCACTGTTAAGTTGCCTGAGCTACAGTAAATAACCCTCCCTACATCGATGCTCACGAAAGTAACTAAACTCAGTAGGTCATCACACAAAACAACAACAAAAACTCTAAATAAATAAAAGTAGGAAAGAGATGTTCTAGGAAGAAGTGGTCCAGAGAGTTGGAAGAAATAAAGGGTAATTTACCCAGTTACCCATTGTGTGTATGGATACAATCTCTTCACAGCAATAGACACCCTAACTTAGATAACTGTGCAGGAAGTAATCATTCTTGCTCCCAACTCAATTTATGCCAACTGCACTAAATTATTTTTGTTCCTACACATAAGAAATCTTCATTAAGTACACCTTTATTAAAACAGAAACTGAAAGGATGAAAGGTACTAAGTGGATACAAACACAGAATCTAACGAATATCCTTTTGGACAAAGTTCTCCAACTCTCTACAATGTCTTCCAAACGGGATATTTACTAACTAGTTTCTAGGTTCTGTAGTCTTCATAGAATGCTTCTAGACATGTAAATATAGTAATTTTTCCATGTTAGTTGAGTCAAGAATTTCTCAAAGAGAAAATAGAAGGCAGTGCTAGATGGGCATCTGGGCATGCCTGTCTGGGATTGTCTTCAATGCCTTGGTGGAGGTGTGAATACCTTCCCACTATGGATGATGCACGTGTTTGGTTGGGATCCTGGACTGTGTAACTGGAGAAAAAGAGATAAGCAACAGAATGCATTCATTGCTCTCTGCTTCCTGATTGTAAGTGCAATATGCCAGCTTTTCCAAGCTCCTAATTCTAGTTTTCCTGCTGTGATAGACTATACCCTGGAACCGTGAGCCAAAATGAGCTCTATCTCTCCCCTGATTTGCTTTTGCCTGAGAATTTTTATCACGGCAACAGGTAAAGAAACAGTCAAAGAGATGGCTAAGTTAGCAAGTGCTTGCCCTTAAGGATCTGACTTCTGTCCCTCAGAAAGCACACTTTAGAAAAAGCCACACACAGTTACCATCACTTGTAATCCCAGCACAGGGGAGGCAGAGGCAATGAGGATCGCTCAGGCTTGTTGACCGACTGGTTAGTCTAATCAAATCAACAAGTTCCACAGTCAATGAGAGACTGTATCAAAAGATAAGGTGGAGAACTGAGGATTGTGCATGCTATCAACTTCAAACTTTTATACAAATATGTACAGATGGGCAATATTCATACTTTCACATGACACACAGAGGAAAATAGCAAATAAATAAGTCGATACTTAAAGATATTAGAAAAAGAGACATAGAATTCTCAATCTCAAATTTTACCATGTAGGGTTCTAGCTTAAATATATTTATTTTTAAGTCTTGGCTTCAACTTATTCTGTAGTTTAATATTCTCTCTTCCTCAAGAGTTAGTTCAGTGTCCTAGCCTATATAATAACGACTGTATTTCAAGACAGATTACCAGTACCTAAGTGTAGTAACATCAGCTCCCATACCTCCCTTTTCCTTACTTGCTTTCCTCACTACTAAACAAAGACCAGTGCTGGGGAGATGGCTCTGGGGCTATTTGCAATGTAAACAGGAGAACCTAAGTTTGAATCTCTAGATGCAGCAAGAGTAGTTCCAGCGTTCCTATTGTGGGATGGGAGAAGGCCTGAATCCCTGAAACTTGTAGGACAGCTAGCCTAGCTTGTGTAGTGGCAAACAAGAGGTGTTCTTAAACAAGGTGGAAGGCCAGGACCAACACCCAAGGTTGTCCTCTGACTTCTGATTGTGACATGTGCAATGTGTGTGCATGTGCACAAACACAGACACACAGATGATTCTGATACAGTTCAGTGCTAAAGTTTTTGCTTGTGTAGTAAGCCAGAGTTTGATGATTAGCACTGAAAAACTAAAATTGTTTCTTTTTAGAGTGAAGAGGTACAAACTACTAACACAATTATTTTTTCAATCAGCATATAGTATTTAACTATTTCTCTATGAACAACTTTATAGTAGGTGGAATATTTTTGTTATTGGTTAGCTGGTTTTCTTTTAAATTTGTATTTATCTTAGCCAATATCTTACCCACAATGATACTGTAAATGAACATTCAAAAAATGAATTTTGATGCCCCTCAAGTTTTCTTAAATTATTAAAGTTCATGAGAAATGCTTATTTCAAATTTTGACTGAAAAATTATCTTCCAAGAAGACTGAATCTCATACTCGTCTGAATTTCTAAATTCTAATAGGGCAGTGGGGGGGGGGAGAGCAAAGTCCTGACGTTCGTTTTGCTAATCCACTGACATATGACATGAAATTCACCTAGCAGGCAAGGGTGGGGTAGCAGAGCAAGCGTGCACTAAGCATCATTTTTCTAAGATAACAAACCAATTCCCAATAGAAGGTGGTTCTCACTCAGCAACCTCAAGAGTACCTTGAAGATGTGTGGTATTCAGTATCTGAGGGGCCCAAAATGCCATACTGAATGGCACATTAAGCCACATAACAGTCTAGACACACTATTTTGAATACAATTTACATGAAGAAGGAAACTGAATTGGAGCTTACATATTATCTTTCTGTGCCTAAAGTCCTTCAGTCACCCATGAAAGGTTATCTTTAATATCTTTCTATTTCTTAATTTCTTTTTGCAAGTAACTGTATGGCTTTAGTTGCTTTTCTACTGCTATGAAAAGAGACACCATGACCAAGACAACTTACAGAACAAAGAGTTTTGGGGGGATTGCTTACAGTTGAGGGGGCAGGGAGACAAAGAGGGGGAGAGGGAGACAGAGGAGAAAGGACTAACTAGGAAAGGCATGGGCTTTTATAACCTCGGAATCCACCCCCAGTGACACACCTCCAATATGGCCACACCGCCTAATCCTTCCCAAACAGTTGTATTAACTCCAGACCAAGCATTCAAGCATATGAGTTTATAAGGGTCTTTCTCATCTAAACTACCACAGTGCCCATCTTTCTATTGAAACTGTTATGATTTTCAGATATACTCTCAAGATTTTATTTGTTTATATATTGTCTTCAACATCTGTTCCTTGGAAGCATTTTTCAAAAGATTAAGGTTTTTTTTTATTTCTTACTATAAAGGTAATATATATATATATTTATATTGTAAGTCAAATATTCCATCACTCTAACTACTGTTGTATTTCACATTCTCTTTTCTGAATAAATGCATTTTAGTTTTAGTCATATTCTGAACCTGCAGAATTATGTTTTCTTAACAAGGTGGGAGAAAGCATATGATAGAATACTCCTCAATGTTTTAACTTTCAGTTGGAATTTTAAGCACAAATACTATTTTAATCTCTGGCAGCCACATAACTAATATTTTCCTTTGCTTATGATGAATTTCCTAAAATGAACATGTAAAATAATCTTGCAAGGACATTGTAAAGACTAAATGAGAAAAGATAAATGAAAACTTACCCAACAGTTTAATTCTTTATTTAATGGATAAAATCTTAAAGATCTATTTCTATTTTTAATTATTGGGTGTGTGTATGCAAGTGAGTGCAGTTGTGGGCAGAGGCCAGAGCTTCATATTCTCTTAGAGCTGACTTACAGGTTACTTGACATGGGCGCTGGAACTGTCCTCAGCAAGAGTAGTACAAGCTCTTAACCACCGAGTCCTCTCTGTAGCACTTAGAAAAATTACTTCTGAGCCATCTATCTAGTCCCCAGAATACTTTTTTAGAAATAGAGGTATCACTACACTTACTTCTAAGTCATTTAGTAGTGTAGAATCTTGCCAGGAGGATCACATCACCTTGGAATTTGTTAGAAATGCAAATGCTTAGAGCTACTCCAGATCTGATTCACAATCCATATCTAGCAAGTTTGGTAGTAAGCTCAAAGAAGCGCTTTTTAAAACTCTGCCACCTACTGGAATGACCTGAAAGAACTATCTAAGCAAGATAGAATCCTAAGAGGAATCCACATCTACTAATCACCAGTACAAATGAAAAGAAAAACAAACAAAAAACTCACCATGTAATTTTTAGCAATATTTTAGAAAACAGTGCCAAGCTGTTGCGGAGATAGCACACTTTGCAAGCATGAGGCCCTGAGCTCAATGTCTAGAACCCAATGCTTTAAAAGCTGTCTAGTGAGTGGTACATGCATGTAATCTCAGAGTCGGGGAAGCAGAGCTCTGGGGCTCGCTGGACAGCTAGCCTAACCATAGTGGAGAGCTCCGTGTCAATGAGGCCCTACCTTCAGTGGCGCCTGAGGAACAACACTCAAGGCTGTTCTCTGGCCACAACACCCATACCTGCATATGCACACAGACATGAAAAAGAAATATAGCCAAACCTAAAGACCACCACTTTTCAACCCAATTTTCTTTTCTTCAATGCCTATATTGGGGAGGGGGGGTTAACTATAGCATCTAAGGAAGATGTAGTAAGAAACTTCAATATAATAAAATTTCAAGTTAAACTCAAGTCAGTTGTTTTATATATCAGGGTAAATGGTTAAAAGGAAACCACTGGTGGGAGAGATGAGTCTATCTGATCAAACATTTCACCTTATTTCCTTCTCTAAGTCAATAATTTTAAGGTACTAACAGTAAGTAAAACAAAATTTGTTCTAGCAAGAGAATTTTTTCCTTCCTTCTTTTCCTTTCCTTTTTATAATACTGAACATTGAACCTGGGCTGACTATCACCGACTATGTCCTGTCTGTCTGTCTGTCTGTCTGCCTGTCTGTCTGTCTGTGTATGCACACACTCATGACTGCATACATGCTTATGAAGGCAGGCCAGAGGGCAGTGGTATATTATCTCCCTCACTATATCTGCTTCTTTTCCAGTTCTGGAGCCACAACTACTAGAATACCCCCACTTTTATGTGGATATTGAGAATCTGAATTCAGGTCTTTAGACTTTCATGACAAGCTCGTTACTGACTGAAATATCTTCCAGTCTCCAATAAGTCATTTTTAGTGTTAGCGGTGGGATAAGAAAATAATCATTCTTGAGCTTGCAAAGCCACTCAGCAGACAAGCACTTGCCCCATGAGCGTGGTAACCTGAGCTTGATCTGCAGAACCCATGTTAAAGTGGAAGGACAGGAATCCACAAAGGACACATCTCCACACATGTGTTCATGGCACACGGGCCCTCTTCCATGTAATATACAATAAGTCAATTTAAAAAAGCCTTTAAGTCACTGTCCTGCTATCCAGGGCAGCCATTACACACACACACACACACACACACACACACTATAAAGAGTCTAAAAGGCAACAAAATGATTGATTTTTGTGATGCTGGAAGTAGAACTCTGGGTTATAGTCTACCAATAATTTACTTCCCCACACCAATATAATGGTTTAAACAAGATGGAAAATTATGTAATTAGCATCCAAGACCATGGTTAATATAAAAACATTCTTGTTGCTGGGTGTTGTGTCACATGCCTTTAATCTCAGCATTTGGGAAGCAGAGGCAAGTGGATTTCTGTGACCTCCTCAAAGTCAGCCTGGTCTACACAGCAAGTTCCAGACAGCTAGGCCTTAAACACCAACCAACCAGACAAAAAAACACAACAAACCCATTTTCACTAAAATTAATCTTAAAAGTCCCAACTGATTATAACATTACTAGTAACATTATCACCATTTGAAATTGTTTTGTGGTATAGAACTATTTTATAAATTTTATGTATGTTTATTACATACTGAAAATATATCACATAGTAATATATGTTAATATATACAAGATAAATATTCTAAGTCTGACCAGAGAAGCAACTGGTAGGCTCTTAAGTTCAACTACCTCCTCCTGAGTTGTATACTTTCAAGTAAAACTCTCCATGAGTGGGTCCATCAACCAGGAAAGTAGGAAAGTATTTCTCTCCATCAGAACATACACATGAGAAAGGGAGAGGCGGCACAAGGGAAACTGATCCTATACACAGGGATAGTAGTAATGTTGTCTCAATAATTAATGGGTTCAAAGTTATTCCCTGTTACTTTTCCTCTATTAATTCCTGGTGAACAACATTCCTGTTTCTGATATGTGGTCAACCTACTAGTTTGTTTTTTTTTTTTTTTTAAACTTTTGCAATACTGAAACCCTCATACCAGTTCCAGTGGGCATTTGTGGTGGGTCCCTTATGATGCCACCTTCCTGATATTCGTGCCCTTATTCAACATCCTTACTTTGTATCAGGGCTTAAGTATTTGCATCTACAAAACAGAATACAGCAAAGTGATAGCAGATTACAAGCTTACAAAGAAAAAGGCTTTACAGAGAGGTCACTGTCCTCTCTCAGTCTACTGAAGTCACTCAGCATTTGATAAGCCAGTCACTCATTTGGCAAGGAACTCAAGTATCTAGCCCATACAAACAACCTGAGGCCCACCAACCAAAAGTAAAAAAAGTATGTTTGGAAGCTGATTTTTCTGTCAATTCAATCCTGTTAAGACTATAACCAAGACAGGCATATCAGACAGTATGGAAACTGTAGCTTTTTAAGACAGCCCAAGTAAGAACACACCAAGCTCATCTTTTCTGGTCTACATGAACTGTGAGGTAACTGTTTAATATTGAAGCTTTTTAATATTTTTTTAATATTGAAGTAACTTGTTACACAACAACTGTTAACCAACACAGGGTTTTAGATGTTTTATTTGTTTGTTTTAGTGATGGGCATCAATAAGTAGCTTGGGCTGCCTCTGAACGCACTATGCCTGAATTTCCCCTCACTCAGCCTCAGCATCCGGAGTGCTGACATTGCTGGAGAATACTACCATGTATGCTAAAGATGACCATTCAAGAGCATCCGCATCTCATCCTATTTTTAAGGTGTTTTTCTTCTTGTTTGGCAGTGCTAGGAATTTTAAAAATCTTAAGCAAACAAAACCACTTTATCTATGGAATATGTAGTGGTTTGAATAATAAATGTCCCCCATACTCTTGGGCATCTGAATATTTGGTTCCCAGTTGGTACTGCTGTGTGGCTAGGCTTAGAAGGTGTGGTCTTACTGGAAGAAGAATGTCACTGAAGAGTAGACTTTGAAAGTTTAAAGACTTGAACCATTTTTAGTTTGTTCTCTCTGCTCATGGTTCACATGGAGCTTCTGTTGTTTGCTGCCACGCCTCTCAACAATAATGGACTCTTATCCCTCTGGAACCACAAGTTCAAATAAACTTTCTTCTGTAAGTTGTTGTGGTCATGGTGTTTTATCATAGCAATAGAAAAATAACCAATCCTTATATTATCCATATTCTAACATTAGAATTATTATATTTAGGAACACTTCTATTTACATTATTGTAACTGAATCTTATGAACAACTGTACATGGTCTGTGTAAAAGCAGATATGATTTTAGACTCATACCTTCTATTTAAGGATTTTGTAACTTAATTGAATGTTTTTAACTGAAATTCTTAAAAATTTGTTTAGTCTCATATATCTGGCTATTTCTTTCATTATTTAGATCCCTCCCTTTTAAAGTTTTCCCCCAAAGAATAAAAACATGAGAAAATTTCTTAGAAATCACACACACACACACACACACACAGACAGACACTCTGTGTGTGTATATATAGGTGTGGGAATGGCAATAAGAAAAAGTACTGGGAAAAGAGAAGAAAAATACACAATACACTGCATACAAAGAAACTGTCAAAAATAAAAATAAAGAAAATGCTAATAGCAATACTGAGATGTTACAGTATCTCCTCAAATATTCACACTGCTGAAAAACAGCAGCCCAGAGGACTAACTGTCATAAAGGAAGAAATAGCAGAAAACCAAAAACCAAGTTAGGGTAATTTAAAGACAATATTTAAGTAAATGCTTCACCATTCAACTGAAGTCTATTTTTAGCTGGTCTTTATGAATTATCCATGTCAAGTATTTACTGAGCAGCTACTGAGTGCCAAAAGCCATCCTTGATGCTGATTAAGATGAGAAAGAAAGCCACCACTGCACCTTCCCTATTCTCTCAAGGATTCCTAGGCTAAGGAAAGACGGTAACTATAACATGACATAATAGACATTATAATGAAAGGAAGAGAGAAAGAATGGGGGGTGTGAAAAAGAGAATGACAAGTCCCATTTCAAAAAGGCTTCATAAAAAAGATGCAATTATCTTGGAATTTAAAAGACTAATAGAAATGTTAGGTGTTCTGCCAAATAGAGAAAAATCAGTATTCCAAAGCAAAGTGGGGGAAAAAATAATGCTGAAATACAAACAAAAATTCTTGTGTCAAAAGACAGCTAAGGCTAATCTATTTCTTAGAATTTTGATCACAAAACAAAATTACACACAATTAGCATGTACTATGGCTGACACTGTGCTAGGTAATAGTAACAATGCAGAAATATTACACTCCTAGCCTAAGGGAACTTCAGTCTTACAGATCGTATGAACACGCAGCATTTGTTGTTAATTACAGTGACTCTGAACTGCTTGTGAAACTTTTTTCCTTATCACTTGTGAGAGTCACAATCTTTGTAATCAGTAGTTTCTGATATGTAAAGTTGAGATAATCTTAAATCTATAACTCAAAGAATTGTAATGAAACTTGATTAAAAATTATCATTATTGCTATGACTATTATTATCTTTTTTTTGTAGTTCTAAGACATTTTATTACAAAAACCGGCATTCACTCATACATAGACTAATAGACTTAAGATTTATCATACATTTTCATTTCTTAGCCTTACCTAGAAAGTCCATAGTTTCACTGATTCCAGCTGCTCTATAAGGTGAACCTCCAATGTCCGGGTGGTTTAAGAACAAGACTTGTCAGTGAACATTTATAACCTTTCTTTTATTAGTAGTAGGCTTACAGCTAACACTGGTGCTGCCTCCCGTTTTGTCATTTTGGGTTCAAATCTACCACTGAAGGCAGACTTTGGTAAACTTTAAAAACTAGTTTTACTTGAATCTCCAATAGCCTGCAAACTCCTTAGCAGCAATGGTCAGTCTGACTCCTACCACTGTACTGGTTATGGCTCCCCTCCACAGCCGGGCACTGCGCATTTATTTCAGCCTAAGCCAGCTACCACCAAGCACCTGTGTCTAGTGACAAGGTGGAGCCAGCATGTACCACCATCACTATTAAAAAAGAAGAACCCCCATCAAGTAAATACTTTTTTCTATTTTCTAAATCATAAAGAAACAGATAGACTTCTGTTTAGATCGTTATGTATTCTATAAACAAAAAGTATTACTAATATAATTATCAACTAAGGCATCAAGTACCCTCCACTCTATCACATTATTTAAAAAGGAAAAGAGTACTGAAAACAAGTTCTAATCCATTTACCTGATGATATAATCTAGGATGATGTTATTTGAGTACTGGCAGGTTTTTCAACTCTGCATATATGGCAGTATATTCATAACAGGGCTGGAGAGGTGGTTTGGGGTTAAGAACACTTGTGACTTTTGCAGAGGACCTAAGTTCAGTTTCCAGTACACACGTGATAGCTCACAACCATCTGTAATTCCTGTTCCAGGGGATCTGACACCCTCTTCTGACCTCTGAGGGTACCAGGCAGGCACACACGCGCACATACACACACACACACACACACACACACACACACACACACACACACACACACACAGAGTAATCTATACATTTTTAAAAAGAAGAAATATTTGGTAACAGAGGAAAAGACTTAATTCATTCTGGGTCTAAAATACAAAGACAGTAACTAAGAAGGTAATTTACAGTGGAAATATTTCAAACAAGTTCAAGAATGGAATATGTAGTTGCTTATGAAAAAAGAAAGGAAAACCAGGTTGCCTGAAATGATTAAATACATAATCACAGAAAGGATGACTGATGTTTAAAACTGAAAAAAAAAATCAGGGGAGCCTCTTTCATAAGATTTAGAAAACAATGCTTTGGAGAAGTTCATTATCCATTATTTTAAACCCACTGAAAATTCATTTTAATAAATTTCACTGAATTATTTATCATCATTATTATGTATGTATGCTGTATATATATATGTATATATATATATATATATGCAGGCAGGAACATGCATATCATGGCAAGCATGTGGAGTTCAGATGAAAACCACTGGGAATTAGTTCTCATCCACCTTTAAATGGTTCCAGGCCAGTAGGCCTGCACAGAAAACTCAACTACATGCTTAGCTGCCCACCTTGTTGGCCCCCTAAAAATTCATTTTAATTGGACCATTTTAGTTGGAAACTTCTTTAAGCTAAATTTTCTTCTATAAAGTTCAAAGCATTTAAACATTAAATAAACCAAAATCAGTAAGTAAGAATGGTTTCTACCAAATTGGAGATTACCAAGGAAAGGTATGGTACAGATAAAGCAAAATATGAAACTTCCATCAAGATGCAATTAAAAAACCAGAACAGGGCAGTGGTTGTGCACACCTTTAATCCCAGCAAATATATTATTAATTTTTAATTTTTTGGTTTTTCAAGATAGAGCCTGCCTCTGTCTCTACTGCCTCTTAAGTGCTGGAATTATAGGTGTGTGTGCCACCACCACCCCGCTATATTATATTTTTATGCAAGAAAGATTTAAAGTATACAGAAATGTTCAACACAGAGAAAACAATTGGAGCTAACTCTTTTAACTTTTACTTATTCCTTTCTTAATTCCCTAAAGCCATAAAAGGGCTCTCCTAGAACTTCTTTCCCAAGTTGACTTCTCAAATTTTGACTTTGAGTTTCAAGTGCCCAATTCTCAAAGAGAAAATTAAAAACAATGGGCAAATCCTTCATCTAAAGTTTGAAATACAATAATGAGTTTTCTGAATAAAATCAAACTTCAATTTTAAATTCTGCATTAAATTTTATTTAACATGGCTTAGAAATCCAAAGAATACGATGTTTAATATAACCAACTTTGGCATAAGCTCCTTAAAGGTAGTAGAGAAGCAGTAATAGTATAGCAACTAACAAGTTCAAGACTAGATTTTAGAATCTGAAAACAATTAGCTTCAAATTCCTCCTCTTGTTTTATGCCATACTTTTAGCAAATTGCTAAGATCCTAAGCTCCCATTTCTTCATCATTAAAGTAAAAATTGTATTCCTGAGTTTTTTTTAAGAGTATTAAATATGAGAATGAATAACATGTAAAACACAGTTGACAAATAGGAAAGGCATGAATTACCCCACCGGCTGCTTTCTCTATTGCAAAAGTAAAGGTCAGTGATAAGAGGAACAATACCATGGAGAATGGAAACAAAAACTTAGACTTAAACTAAGAATTTTCATTTTATTTAATCCTTGATCAACAGAACATATTATAGGCTAGCCAGAGTTTTACTCTTTATTTCCCTAACTGCTAGTCAGCTGGACATCGTTTTTGGATGTTTATGTAATTTAGTTACTTATCTATTCCTGCAACGAACACTTGAGGTAGCTTATTACAGATAACGAAGACTGCTTTTGAAAACTGGAGTTCTGTGTTATACTCAAGTAACAGCAAACGAACATATTGACCTAACTGAGTGGCTGTGATTTGTTCCACAAGCCATCTAATCTCACTCTTCATGTGCATAAATCTGTTCAGGTTCCAAAGGAATAGAACAGGGCAAACAAAAAACTGTCTCATAACTACTGCTGGCAGGCAGAGAAGTACAACACATTTCTAACTGGAAAAAAAGCTGAAAGAAATTCAGGCTTAAAAGAAGGAAAGCCATCCCCCATTCTCCCAGATGGGAGACTCCTATGGTAATGATGGCACTCTTCCTCCAGACAGATCCAATAACAAAGCTGTAACCAAATCACAGCTGCATATTTTGTAAAAATTGATTTGACCTTAAAATTCCTATAAATATAAAAGACATCCATAAGGATAAACCAAAGTAATAAAACTAAATCCGAAATAAATTCTTAGATATATTTTCAACTGGGCCCTCAGGAATGTTAGAAAACTACTCTACCAATAAAGCCATGCCCCAACCCTGACAGTGTTTTATGAATTTCTTAAAAAGTCAATTGCATTTTTATTTATTGTATTTGTGTTTGGGCATATGTGTGTCATAACATATGTCTGTAGGTAAGAAAAGAACTTGTAGGAGTTAGCTCGCTCTTTCCACTATGTGGGTCTTGGGGATCGAACTCAGGTCAGGCATGGTATCAGGCAACTTACTCCCAAAGCCACTTGTTACACTGGCACTTACTTATTTTTGTTAAGTTTTCATCAAATAAGATCTCATCACGTGGTTCAGTATAGCCTGAAACTTGCAGTCCTTCTATCTCAGACTCTCAAGTACTGGGATTAAAGATATTCACCAGCAAGCTTCACTTTGAAATATTTTGGACAAAGGTGCAAAAACTGTCATTTAGTAGATACAAAGAATCTTTTCACAAATCATGATGGACAAAGACAGTACATGTAGAAGGGTGAAGTTAGGTCTATTTCATACTATCTGCAAAAAAAAAAAAAAAATTAAAATGAATCAGAGACTTAAATGTAAGAGCCAGAACAAGGGTGACTCTTCATGTCTAGGATTACCCAGTGCTTTTTTAGATATGACATCCAAAACACAAGCAACCAAGGGTTGGGGGGGGGATAAAAGCAAATAGAATGTGAGAAATACTTCACATGTGAGAAGACTTGTCCTGAATTTTTTTTTAACCCTGTAATACTAAAAACACTGATAAGCCAATTTAAAAATGGGCAAAGTCAGATAACAAGAAGTACCAGGAAGGTTGGTGAGATGGCTCAGTAGGTAAAGGCAATTGCAGTCAAGCCTGATTGAGTTCGATTCCTGGAACGCTCATGATAAAGACAGGATTAGCTCCTGCAAGCTGTTTTCTACATGTGTGCTATGGCACTGCCTCCCTCAACCACACACAAAATGACTAAATGTAAAAAAAAGAAAAAAATTGAAGTGCCAGCAAAAATGTAAGGAAATTAGAATCCTAACAGAAATGTTTTTAAAATGGTAACAATAATACTGGAAAACAGCCTGATAGTTTCTCAAAGCACTAAACTCTTTTTATTGTTATTGTACAATCTAAAAACTCTACTTCTATATATGTACCCAGAAAAACTGAGGTGTACATATACAAATATTTTCATAAATGTGCACATGAATTTCCTATCAAATTATCTATATGATCCAGAAAGCAAAAATGATACAAATGTTCATTTTGTCTAAGTGACGATCTCTAAGTAAAATATGGCATATCTATACAATGCTATTAAGTCACAAAAAGGAATGAAACCTTGAGGCAGGGGAGATGGCTCAGTAAGAAGAGTATTTGCAAGCAGGAACTGGAGTTCAAATCCATGGCACTCATGTGAAAATCCGGGTTCTACCGGGGACCAAAGCAGGAGGACTGCTGACTGCAAGCCAACCTAGTTCCAAGTTCCGTGAGAGATCCTGTCTCAAGAGAATACGTCAGTGATGGAGCGGGACACTCAATATTCTTCTCTGGCCTATGCATGAGAGTAAGGGCACAGGCACCCAGACCCATAATCATATACATATACACAATCATAAAAATAAAGAGGAATACAGTCCTGACATTTTGTAATACAGATGACAAAATAAAAGAAGCTAGACTGAAAGACCACTTGTATTTCCAATTATAAACAACAAAGGTAGATTTGGGGGTTGCCAAGGATTGGGACAAGGGGAAATCAGGATGACTGCTAATGGGCATGCAATTTCTTTGGGGGTGCTGAAAATGCTCTGGAACTAGAATCATGATGGGTGCCCAGCTTGTGAATACATTCTTCTCCCTAATCTGTGGTCTCATTTCCCTCAGTTTTAGTTACATGTGGTCAATTGAAATGATTAAATGGACAAGTATACAATAATTCACATATTTTAAATTCTGTGTTATTATTCTAAGTGCACCATCCTACTCTGTCTCCCTACCCACCAGGAATATAAACCATTCTTTTGTCCCATGTAGCCACGCTGTATATACTACATTCTAAATGACAACATTACTTACTTAGAAGCTGTCTTGGTTATCAGATCAACTGTGAGATAACTCAGTTTGTTTGTGTTCAAATTAACATTTTACTCAACAATGGCCTCAAAACACAAGACTAAAGATGTTAACAATTCAGGCACACAAAAGACACCATATTAGAGCTTCTTTTAACAAATAGCTCTTATGCCAGATGGTGCTGGTAGACAACTTAAATCCCAGCACTCGGGAGGCAGAGGCAGGCATCTCTCTGAGGCCAGCCTGGTGTAGAGAGTGAGTTCCAGAGTTCCAGGACAGTCATGCTGTTACAGAGAGAAACTCTTTCTTGAAAAACAAAACAAACAAACTCACTCCCCCCCACAAAAAAAACCCAAAAAACAAAACAAAAAAACCCACACACACACCCCAAAAAAAGGAAGGAAGGGAAGGAGAGAGCTCTTAGGTAGGTGTGGTGGTGCACACCTTTAATCCCAGCACTCAGGAAGCAGAGGCAGACAGATCACTGTGAGGTTGAGCTCAGCCTGATCTACTAAAAACAAAACAAAACAAAAACAGAAAGAGAGAAATATCTTTATCATCACAGGAGTGAAATGGAATAGTATTTTGAAAGAGACCACATTTGCATAGCCTTCACAGGTGGTTATAAATATTTTGTTTGGCTAATGGTTTATTGTGCCTCATTTAGAAACTGAACATTATCACATATGGGGAAAAAACAACATCTATAGAGTTCAGTACTATCTATGGTTTTAGACTGGGGTTCTTGAAGCACACACACTTGCTAGGAGTCTGATTCAGATAAAACACTTTTGCCAAGAACCACAGCCCTCACACACTATACTGAGAAGGCAAGACAAATAAGATGACAATGATATAAAATTAATCTTACCTTGATGTATGATTTTTTTTTAAATGAGACTGGTTGGGAAACTGCAAGCATGAGGACCTGAGTTCAACTCCCAAAATCCATGTAAAAACCAGTTGTGATAGATGGTACAATGTAGCCCAAAACTGAGATGGAGAGGCAGAAATGGGTGGATCCCAAAGGCTTGGCTAGCCAATCTAGCCAAGATGGGTGTGTGTCTAGGTTTGATTAGAGACACTGACTTAAGACCCTGACTCAAAAACTAAGGTGGAAAGAAATAGAAGATATCCAAAGTCAATCTCTTGCCTTCACATGTGCACACACAGGTGAGCAAACATTAGTACACACACATCCATACACCACTGTCAACAAAAAGTGAGAAGTCAACACATAATTTATTTAATTAGGGGAAAAAAAGATCACATGAAAGTATTGTTTGGTGGAGGGGAGGTGAGTAGATGACTATCATATGTCACCTTTCCTAGTAATGAATAAATAAACCCATAAAGTCAGGATAGGAAGAAGGAAGGACTTGGATAGATGGGAAAAACAGGATGTAAATGTTTTAATTAAAAATTGTAAGCCACAAACTTACAAAATGAATTATCAAGTATAATCCACTTCTGAGATTACTGAAAATACATATGTGAGAATATAGACCCACCTTGGGAGGTACATTTGTATTAGACACAAGTTAAAAATCAAACCTTATAGAAGTAGTTGTTACTTGGGAATACTCCATCTATAATAGCTAAGCTGTGTTGTAAAGTTACTAGAGTAACTTAAGTTGATTTAATTACTTAGTTTTGTTTTAAGATAGAGTCTCACTGTTTAGCCTCAATTGGCCTAGAACTCACTTTATTGACTAGGATGGTCTTGAACTCTCAAGAGATCTGCCTGCCTCTGTCTCCAGGATACAAGGATTAAAGGCACATGGCATTGTGTCTGGAAAATTTAATCAATTCTCATCAAATACTTTTTAAATAATCCATTAAAGTGTCATGAATTAGCACATTTGTTTTAAGGTATGTACAACAATATATTTTCAAGTAACATTCAGAAAGTTTGCTGCCAACTGAGCAAAAGAACAAATACTTGCTAAGAAATTAGTCTATGTATAATAAGGCATGCTTCTATGCACTCAGGGTACTTTTGCACAGTGTATACCTATTATGTAAGATACACCTGAATATTTAGAATATTCTTTTAAAATATAAGATACTTTAAGAACATATCAATCAGTTCCAGCTCTTAAAATTCTATTCTGCACACACCTGCTTGTTTTAATGTTGTTATTTTTCTTCACGAGTTTTCCCCCAATTGCACTTATTCCTGCTACCCTAATTCCTCCCTCAATCATATGGCCTAAGATTATCAAGCAATTCCCTCTCCAGTTTTCAAAAATAAACACACCTCTCCCTTCTATCACTAGCTTCTCACATGATTCCTTTTCCTTTCATACTTCTTAGGTGAGTTTTATAAAATCAGATAAGGTGCCACGTGGGGCTGGAAAGATGGCTCAGTTGTTAGGAACACTTGTAGCTATGCAGAGGTCCTCTGTTCAGTTCCCAGCACCTATATTAGATGGCACACAACAGTTCCAGGGGATCTGACACTCTCCTCTGGCGTCTGCAGGCACCTGTACACATATGGTCCATGTTCAGACAAGCAGATACATGCACATACATATAAATAAAAATGCATTTTAAAAACATTAAAGGAGCCATGTTAAAACCATGTTAAAATCAACTCCTCAATTATTTCCAACAAATCTGTTTGATTGTTTTAAAATTATTCCTGTATTTAACACTTTTGAAAAGTTACTGGCATTTTAATTATAATTATAAAGATAATTCCCTTGTAGTGGTTTGAATAAGAATGGCCTCCAAAGGCTCCTATATTTGAATGCTTGATTAGTCATTAGGAAGTGGCGCTATTTGAGAAGGATTATAATGTGTGGCCTTGTTGGAGTAGATGTGCCTGTGCTGGAGGAAGTGTGTCACTTGAGGTTTCAAAAGCCCATGTCAGGCCGTCTCTCTCTGCCTACAAATCAGGACGTAGCTTTTAGCTACTGCTCCAGCATCTGCCTGTTGCCATGCTTCCCACCATGATGGTAATGAGCTAAATCTCTGAAACTGTAGGCAAATCCCCAATTAAATGCTTTCTTTTGTAACGGTTGCTGTCTTATGGTGTATCTTCACAGAAATAGAAAAGTGATTAAGACACCCCTTATGAGAAGTAGCAGTTCTCACTATAGTATCTCATTATATGTATGATTTAGTAAAAACTGAATGGCCAGTTTTGAGATTATGCTAAGTAAACAAATATACAAGGGATGCCCTAAAAGTGTGCTACCATGCTAAGTGCACGGCAATATAGTCAATACACTGGGAAATTAAGCATTAGGAAAATATGATACTATTATCTTTCAATAATTTAAGCCATACTGGATAAAAAAAAATAGAAATGTAAGTACAGCCTACCATAATGCTTTTAACATTATACGAAGACTGGAAAGATCTTCCAGGTCAGGATAAAAATTAATTTTCAAATGGTCATTCATATTCACATTTGGCCAAGCCATTAAATTTTTCAAAATCCATTCCCTCCAGAATATGTAAAGTGATACACACTTTGACAAACTACATTTTTTATTCACAGTCAAAACTGATTGGACTTATATCTCAAACTCCAAGGTCCACATGTATGAAACTTGGAAATTAAGAAGACATCTTAACTGCCTTTATTCTCCATTACCCTCTCTTCCTACACATGATCACTGAATGACTCAATACCTGTTATGAGCTTCCTTCTCTACATTCTCAGTATCTTAACTGAACACTCATCATTCTCATTAGCCTCCATGACATCCTTTCTTCTCATTACTAATCAAGATTTAAAGAATACAAAGTGTAACTGGTGACCTAATAACTTCCCAATCCCTGTTACCTTAAATGCAAAATACACTATTCATAGCAGTATGTGTACACGTGGTGTGTGGGGAGCACTTCACCCTGCAGACGCATGTGGACGGCTGAGGCTCCACCTTTTTTTGAGGCAGGTTTCTCATTAAACCTGGAGCTTGCTGATTCAGCTGAACCGGTTGGTCAGTGAGCTGCCAGGGTCAGGATCCACCTGTTCCAACCCTCAGTGATGAGGTAATAGGTGCACACCATTGTTACTAGCTTTTAAGTTTATGTGGAGAATGTGAACTTAGGTCATCATGCTAGCGCAGCAAGCACTTTACCCACTGAGTCCCAGGTCATACACATTTCTCCACAATCTGTGTCCTGCCCTTTTGGTGGCTTTACATCTTTCTGTTACCACTTTTCCACGCCTGTGCCATCCATGGTTTCCAAAATCTAACTACTGTTCCAGGCTCACAAGTCTGACTAAAGCCTATGGATTACATGCCGTCTCTCCTGGAAAGGCTTTCCTGACTTATTTCCTACGACACTAACAGTCTCTCTCCCTCCCTCCACCACCCCCATGTTCCTACTGTACTTTCTCTGTTCATCCTTATCACGGTGCCACAGCAGCTACACAAAGATCATTGCCCATCTATCTATATGCTTTATTAGACTCTAAGATCTTGGAAGGTAGGGTGAAGGCCTTTAGCTCACCATTTCCAATGCCTGCAGTTTCCAAGTTAAGAAAAGAAAACACACCTAATACTTGATGAACAGAAGAATGAAAACTAGATCAAAGTCATGCACATATCACACTAAAAGTTCTGTACTTCAAAAATTAAGACCAAGTAACATGGCTTGGTAAGATCATCAAGTCTGGCCACCTAAATTAAAGATTTGGGACCCACAGACTAAAAGACTGAACTCCTCCAAGGTGGTCACACACACATGCCATAGTATATGTTCCCAAACACATACATGTCCATGTATGCACTAAATAAAGGTATAATTTTGAAATTAAAAATAAAAATACTAAGTAATAGGTCTTTTCCAGAAACTTATTTTTGTGTTCATTACATTAAAATTCTGAATTTCTTTACTATTTTAGGCAAATAAAAGATTATCCCTTAAAAATCAACTATATTCTTACCAATTAGCACTTTTATTTTTGAATCTAACTCTTTCAATTTGTCTTGCTTTACTAGTCCACTGACTCCTCAAGCCTCTGACAACTTTCAGAAGACATGAGCTTGGGTTAGTAACTGGCACACGTGCTGCTCAGCCAGTAACTAGAATAGGTCTTAGACAAATTTCACTGCATATCTCCAAATGATGCACATGGTTTGAAAAGCCACAGATTTTACAATCAAAAAAATTTAATACTGAAAACAGACACAATATTGGGGGGAGATAAAAGTTTAAATGACCTAAAAATAATCTTAATAGAATCAGAGCATTCTTCATGAACAATAAAACTAATTTTCTCAATAAATCAAGACGTCAAGGAAAATAGATTATGGCAGGGCAAACTCTTTATTGGAACTACATATAAAGAGCCATAAAAATGTTCAAACCTCTTAACTTTGTGTTTACTGGATTCTACTCTATAATGAATAAAAGCCTGAAAATGGGACTCACCCCAATCCCAAATTGTACAGATAAAGATGCTCTCTGCCTCAACATTTATAAAGAAAAAAGTAAAAGCAAATAAAATATCCAATAGTAGAATGAAAAGTTATGGCTCATCTATAACAAATTAATAGGCAACATCTGAAATACTATGTATGAATAAAACATAAAAACTAAGAAAGTATGATATGTTCATAAAAAGCAATGTATGTATCTTTATACTACACAAATATATAAGTTACACGTCCTATTATTAAAATAATTTACTAGGGAATGGGAAAAGATCTTCACTAATCCCACATCAGACAGAGGTCTGATCTCCAAAATATACAAGGAACTCAAGAAACTGGACA